>CM065728.1:73991463-73998963 GCA_033310375.1 Conus canariensis | reverse complement strand
GACAGAGAGAGAGAGAGAGAGAGAGAGCAACCAACGTGTTATGACCAATGACAACAGACCTTACACCGTGCAGTTTGATGTGATATGCAGGGCACCATATTGTCAGAGTAACACGAAGGGTTTGATCACTTCGATGGCAGCAACAACATTCCACGAATGAAAACATCGACTGCCGCAGCAACATATAACAAATGAAGTCTTTTGATGGCTCATTTGAAAAAAAAAAGAATTATAACAACGACGACGACATAGTAAATGGTGTAATGTTTACAATTATCAAACTCAGAACGACAACAACAACACAATAACTATTGGATGTGAATTGCCATTACGTGCAACCTGTCATTACTGGCAAATGCATGTTTAAATTAAAAAGGAAGGTGAGAGATTTATTGGCTTCTTTAAAGTGATGTTGACAGTATATTGTAACACATTCTCTCTCTCTCTCTCCTCTCTCTCTCTCTCTCTCTCTCTCTCTCTCTCTCTCTCTCTCTCTCTCTCAGAATGAAAGCATAGTAAGACATTTCTCAGTTTACTTGTACAAGGCATTTCTTTTTTTTTAATCAATTTTTATTTTTCTCCTTGCAAAAACATCACATTTAACACCAATTAATAGCGTTTCACTTCATATCAGCGTACGATTTACACCATTTATGCTTCAATAGCCGTTTTGGCCAGGTACCATAAACAGTTTCCGTACCATGTGTTAACATATTTGTACGGGAGATTTTTTCAAAAATTGATTAAATACAGAACAAAAAAATAGGGGAAAAAAGCCAAAAACAAACAAAACAAGAAACAACAGAGAGAGAGAGAGAGAGAGAGAGAGAGAGAGAGAGAGACAGACAGACATACAGACAGACAGACAGACAGAGACAGAGAGAGAGAGAGAGAGAGAGAGAGAGAGGATAGGGCACCGACAAAGCCACCAGGGGATCCAAACGTGCATGCATGTTAAGTGACACAGAGACAGACTCGCCCCTAAGCATATACGTCAAGTCCAAAAGTTACACTTTTATTGAAGATTGGTATAGTTGCCATTTTCATGCAGTTTTTGACTTGACTTTACGTTTTTCGCAACTTGTTGTTCAAACTTAAATCTTGTCTTTAAATAATGTAGAAAGCTTATCAAAATTGGAAGTTTTTTTTTTCTCGCACTTGCATTTATAGATAAAATATTTTCCTAGAAGTAGTATGAAGTCAAAGGTTTCATCACCTCTGAAATGATCTGCATGCCCAAATAATACCAGTTCAACAGACAAATTCAAACAAGCTGCATGCTGACACTTCTCTTTCATTATTGCTTGAAGTTGCTGCCAAAAATGTGCCGCGTGTTCACAAAACCAAAACAAATGCTCAATGTTTACACTTTCTCTATTACAGAATGTACAATGATCACTCAGTTCAACTCTCATTTTTGACAACACAATATTTGTACCCAATATACGGTGTAGAATTCTTATCTGAAACCATTTAAGTTTTATTTCTTTTATTTTTTGTACCTTTCTAAAAATGATATTCCATTCCAACTGCTGGTCAAGTTTTTCATTCCACTTGTTGCAAAAAGTAGGGATTATGTTGTCACACAGAAAGGCATCATAATAAACACGTGCCCCTCTGCTGACTGAACAGATAAGTTTCCACAATTTAGACATTTCTTCATGTTTGTTATTTGTCATTGTTACTGCAGTTTTCCGAATGTATGCGTTTACCTCCCTTAATAATCCAGTGTACGAAATAAAGTCAATGCAAAATCCATATTTATAATTGAACTCTCTATATGCCAAAAGCGTGCCATCTTCTTTCATTATGTGTCCAATTTTGTATGTACTTTTGTCGAACAGACTTTGATAAAAAAAATGTTGTTTTTTTTGTTTATCTTAATGTTTTCATTATAAAATATATTTTCGGAAGCAATTTCTTCGGAAATGCAAGATATAATCATTTTGCCAAATTCTTTATATGCCTCAAATACATCAACCCAAAAATTATTTATGGATAATTGGCCTAGAGGAAGACTACAACCAATGTTTTCCAGATGACATATTTTTTGACAACTTGCCAAAGTAATAGTGGGGGTTCTATGTCGCAGAATTAACCAGAATTGTGCACTTCGTGCAACAAGCACAATACTTTGGTATATTGTTCTTTACAATGTTATAATTGATTTCAGATTTGAGGCCACTTCAAAATCGTTTTTTATTTTGAGAAATAAATTTTTTTTAAAAGGTGAGCCAAAATTGCAGACGATTTTCTAGCTCGAGCTGCCCGCAGTGAATACTATCAAGCAAAATGAATGTAAGCTAAAATTATTTTCTAATGATAACATGTTGGATAATAATATATCGTGTATGAAAATACATATGTTTATCCAAAAATTTGCTGGCCTTATTTTGTTTCCTTAATTTTCTGTGACTTTGTAGACCCGTACCGGGAAAATCAAAATGGCCGCTTCCGATCGCGTGTTCGTAATTTGCCAGTGAAAACTTCGTCTTTCGAGGTGAATTATGGATTTACAGCTCTTCAGATAGTCTTGAAATGTCATTCTATCATTTTATTTGTTTTCTGAAGCGTACTGATACCATCCTTTACCGTACTCTTTAAATAAGTTGCCTATTGTGTGTGTGTTTATAGTGTTTTCCCTACACTTTGGAGAAGTTCGTTTCTAGATATATAATATTCTTCTTCCTAAAAGACTGGTTCACTCAAAAACGAGTAGGTCACCAGCGCGCATATATATATATATATATATATATATATATATATATATATATAAAATAAATGTCTTTGAGGATTCTCAGGAGATTAAAAAAAACACAGGAAAACAGAACAAATATTGACAACGCGCGCGAGTGCGTGTGTATGTGTGCGTGCCTGCGTGCACACGTGTGTGTGTGTGTGTGTGTGTAATGGGAAAAAGGACAATTCAGTGTCCAATCCCATTTCACCTCGAGGAAAAAGAGAGGTAGATAGAGGGAAAAGATGAGCAAAAACAGAGATAGAGAAAAAGAAAGAGTGGCAGATGGGTCTTATGTTTGGAAGGGGGCGCTTGAGAGTGTGTAAAAGAAAGTGAAAGAGTGGTAGATGAGGAGTCTTATTCTTGGAAGGGGGCACTTGAGGGTGTGTATGAGGGGGAAATATATATATATATAGACAGATAGATGCATACAGATTGTTCACATGTCTATGAGTATGCATACCTGGGTGGTGGAGATGGTGTTTGGGGTATATATATATATATATATATATATATATATATATATATATATATTATAATAATGCTGAACAATTAAGTAGTGGGGGAAAACAAGTGCAGGCTAACAATTCTTCAGTCATTATAGTAATGACTTGGCAAAGATCTGAACTTTTAGAAAAAAAAAATTGAAGATGAAGAATGAGAAACCCTTCACTAGCCGCCTGAGGGAACCATCGCAATCCCTCTCGAAGGCACATCTATTTGTATTGCCTGCTCCTAGGCCTTTCGTCCGCTGGATCGGACTCATCAGGGAGACACGGCTGATTGTGTCTGTGCTCTTGGTGTCAAATAGAGACACACCACAGTCCATAATTCTGTGGTGTTCTCACCACCAAGGGTTCAAAAGAGAATGCAACAGCACCCCCGAAGCAGCCAGCGAAGGGTAGCAAAATGGAACAAAATGAAAGTGTGGAGAGGAAAAAAGTTGCTGAAAGACTAAAAGCATTATGCACACAGTATAAGATGTAGGGGACAATCTTTGAGCCTATGCTTGAGGATCCATTCAAGTATATAAGGGAGATCAAAAGATGTGGAACAGTCTGAGTGGTCAGCTCTGCTGTTCAATAACCCAAACATTGTAAGTGGCTAAGAATTGTACAGAACAACCTTTAATAATAATAATAATGATTTCTTATATAGCGCTTAATCAAACGAATTTCTCTAAGCGCTTTACAAAGTCATACTACATTCACCCTTCTCATATACAATAATACACCTTACACCCAACTACAAATACTATTACTACAATAACTAACAAATCCTAATCCTACCAATGTGACATTCACTTATTCTTCAAATATCACTACAAAAACTTAATCCTATAACGTTCAATCATACAACAAATACATATAATAGAGAACATACACATACGCTACATTTGAAAAGGCCCAAATGGCTATGAGTTAGGTTGTACCCCCCCCCCCCCCCCTCCCCACAGCATTGACTAATTATGAGAAAATAGATGGGTTTTAAGTTTAGACTTGAAAGAAGAGATAGAATCTGAATGTCTGAGACAGTCTGGCAGTCTGTTCCACGTCGCTGGAGCTTGAAAAGAGAAAGATCTTTCACCAGTAGTAGTCCTGAAGCGAGTCATTCGCAGAAGGCGGTCGTCAGCACAGGAGCGTAGTTGTCGAGAGGGGGTGTAGATTTTAAGGAGATCTGAGAGATAAGAAGGTCCATTTTCAAAGAGAGCAGAGAAAGTGAGAGTTGAGATTTTGTACGAGATACGGTTTGAGACAGATAGCCAGTGAAGAGAGTGGAGGAGAGGCGGAATGTGAGCATGTTTTCTTGCTCTACAGACGACTCGGGCTGCATGATTTTGGATTCGCTGTAATCTATCAGGTATTTTGGAAGGCCGGCCAAAAGTGAGTTGCAGTAATCTATTCTAGATAAGACAAATGCACAAATGAGAGTTTTTGTAGCATCTGTAGAGAGAAGGTGACGTACAGAGCTGATTCTTCTTAGTTCTAAATAGGCAATCTTGCAAATATTTGAAACCTGTTTCTCAAAGGAGAGGGATTGGTCAAGTATGACCCCTAGACTGCGGACAGAGGTGGAGACAGAGACAGCACAGTCATTGATAGTGACAGTTGAAGGCAGAGAAGGATGGTTAGGCTGTTTTGTCACGAACATGAGTTCCGTCTTGTCGTCGTTTAGTTGTAGTTTGTTGGTTGTCATCCAGTCCTTCAGGTCTGCAATGCAGCCCCGCATCCGAGAAATCAGTGAGTCAGTTTCAGCAATGGGAGCCGACTGATGAAGCTGAGTATCGTCAGCAAAGCTCTCATGCGACATGGCGTGACCACTGATGACGTCAGACACAGGACTAGCATACAGCACAAAAAGGACTGGCCCAAGTACAGAACCCTGAGGCACACCGTACCTAAGAGGAGAACTGTCTGAGTATCTTCCCTGTACACACACTGTCTGAGTCCGTCCAGTCAAGTAAGAGATAATCCAGTCGAGAGCTGTGTCTTTGAATCCAAAGGAAGTTTGAAGCCGTGAGAACAAAATATTATGATCGATCGTGTCAAATGCTGCAGAGAGGTCTAACATCGCTAATAAGGAAATGTTCCCATCGTCAAGCCCGCAGAGGAGGTCATTGACTATACGGAGGAGTGCTGTCTCACAACTATGGCCTTGTCTGTAAGCAGATTGATGAGGATTCAAAAGGTGATTCTTTTCGAGATGTTCTAGAATTTGTTCCAAAACGATCTTCTCCAATAATTTTGATAGAAATGACAAATTTGATACAGGCCGATAATTCTTTAAAACATTTTTATCTAATGAAGGTTTCTTGATCAATGGACGTACCACTACGGACCGGAAGATTTCAGGAACGTGACCAGAGGACAAAGAGGTATTGATAACATGAGTAAGATGGGGTAGGACATCATCAATGCACTGAAAGAGCAAGTTAGTGGGAATGGCATCAAGTTCACATGATTTAGGGCTGCATCGCAAACAAAGTTTTTTGACATAGTCTTGACTAACAGGACTAAAACAAGCCAAAGGAGGTCCACAGTAAACTTTGTCATTCAGAGGATGTACAGGTGCAGTAGAATCTAGCTTTTCACGGATAGTGTCAATTTTTCCATTGAAAAACTCTAAGAATTTCTGAGGGAGCTCTTGAGTTTGGAGGATGGTGGGAAGGGGGGAGTAGCTGACTTTGCCTAGGAGACTATTTGTGACATTAAATAGTTGCTTGGCCGTATTACAGGCCAATATCTTTGAAGAATAGAACAAAGTTTTTGCTTGATGAACAATGTCAGTAACATGATTTCTCGCAGTTTGATATATTTCCCTGTGCACAGTCAGTCCCGTGGCGCGCCATCGCCTCTCAGCCCCCCTCCTCTCCTGCTTGGCTTCGGACAACTCGGGACCCACTGTGTTGTGCCATTGACACAGTGAGCGATCAGTGATCAAGCGCCTGCTCACTGGAGCATGCTTATCAAGCATGGCACGGAGGGCAGAGGTCAGCTGACAGGCCGATGGCTCGCTCGGTATAGCCGTGCTCAGATCAGATTTGAAAGCCTCTATATCGATAGCAGAAATTTTCCTAACTTCCTTGTAAGTCTTTGGAACGGCGGGCCTAACGATATCTAATTCACACTTCACAGCATAATGATCCGATGCTAACCTTTACTTGGATCTCCTAAGAGAAGCAATCTCCCACTGATTGACCAAACAATATAATGCTGAACAATTAAGTAGTGGGGGAAAACAAGTGCAGGCTAACAATTCTTCAGTCATTATAGTAATGACTTGGCAAAGATTTGAACTTTTAGAAAAAAAAATTGAAGATGAAGAAAATAGGGGGAATATATTATAAATACGAGAAACCCTTCACTAGCCGCCTGAGAGAACCATCGCAATCCCTCTCGAAGGCACATCTATTTGTATTGCCTGCTCCTAGGCCTTTCGTCCGCTGGATCGGACTCATCAGGGAGACACGGCTGATTGTGTCTGTGCTCTTGGTGTCAAATAGAGACACACCACAGTCCATAATTCTGTGGTGTTCTCACCACCAAGGGTTCAAAAGAGAATGCAACAGCACCCCCGAAGCAGCCAGCAAAGGGTAGCAAAATGGAACAAAATGAAAGTGTGGAGAGGAAAAAAGTTGCTGAAAGACTAAAAGCATTATGCACACAGTATAAGATGTAGGGGACAATCTTTGAGCCTATGCTTGAGGATCCATTCAAGGATACACGGGAGATCAAAAGATGTGGAACAGTCTGAGTGGTCAGCTCTGCTGTTCAATAACCCACGCATTGTAAGTGGCTAAGAATTGTACAGAACAACCTTTACTTGGATCTCCTAAGAGATGCAATCTCCCACTGATTGACCAAACAATATAATGCTGAACAATTAAGTAGTGGGGGAAAACAAGTGCAGGCTAACAATTCTTCAGTCATTATAGTAATGACTTGGCAAAGATTTGAACTTTTAGAAAAAAAATTGAAGATGAAGAAAATAGGGGGAATATATAATAAATATGAGAAACCCTTCACTAGCCGCCTGAGGGAACCATCGCAATCCCTCTCGAAGGCACATCTATTTGTATTGCCTGCTCCTAGGCCTTTCGTCCGCTGGATCGGACTCATCAGGGAGACACGGCTGATTGTGTCTGTGCTCTTGGTGTCAAATAGAGACACACCACAGTCCATAATTCTGTGGTGTTCTCACCACCAAGGGTTCAAAAGAGAATGCAACAGCACCCCCGAAGCAGCCAGCAAAGGGTAGCAAAA
>CM065728.1:73983963-73986463 GCA_033310375.1 Conus canariensis | reverse complement strand
TCCCATTCCCTCTATCTCCCCTCTCTCTCCCATTCCCTCTATCTCCCCATTCCCTCTATCTCCCCTCTCTCTCTCCCATTCCCTCTATCTCCCCTCTCTCTCCCATTCCCTCTATCTCCCCTCTCTCTCCCATTCCCTCTATCTCCCCTCTCTCTCCCATTCCCTCTATCTCCCCCTCTCTCCCATTCCCTCTATCTCCCCTCTCTCTCCCATTCCCTCTATCTCCCCCCTCTCTCTCCCATTCCCTCTATCTCCTCTCTCTCTCTCCCATTCCCTCTATCTCCCCTCTCTCTCTCCCATTCCCTCTATCTCCCCTCTCTCTCCCATTCCCTCTATCTCCCCTCTCTCTCCCATTCCCTCTACCTCCCCTCTCTCTCCCATTCCCTCTATCTCCCCCCTCTCTCCCATTCCCTCTATCTCCCCCCTCTCTCCCATTCCCTCTATCTCCCCTCTCTCTCCCATTCCCTCTATCTCCCCTCTCTCTCCCATTCCCTCTATCTCCCCTCTCTCTCTCCCATTCCCTCTATCTCCCCTCTCTCTCCCATTCCCTCTATCTCCCCTCTCTCTCCCATTCCCTCTATCTCCCCTCTCTCTCCCATTCCCTCTATCTCCCCTCTCTCTCCCATTCCCTCTATCTCCCCTCTCTCTCCCATTCCCTCTATCTCCCCTCTCTCTCTCCCATTCCCTCTATCCCCCCTCTCTCTCCCATTCCCTCTATCTCCCCTCTCTCTCCCATTCCCTCTATCTCCCCTCTCTCTCCCATTCCCTCTATCTCCCCCCTCTCTCCCATTCCCTCTATCTCCCCTCTCTCTCCCATTCCCTCTATCTCCCCTCTCTCTCCCATTCCCTCTCGATCACCTCTTCTCTCTCATCCTCTTTTCACCTCTCTCCCACCTTCTTCCCATCTCCCTCTCTCCACATCTGTCTCTCATCTCCCTGTCTCCACATCTGTCTCTCATCTCCCTGTCTCCACATCTGTCTCTCATCTCCCTGTCTCCACATCTGTCTCTCATCTCCCTCTCTCCACATCTGTCTCTCATCTCCCTGTCTCCACATCTGTCTCTCATCTCCCTGTCTCCACATCTGTCTCTCATCTCCCTGTCTCCACATCTGTCTCTCATCTCCCTCTCTCCACATCTGTCTCTCATCTCCCTGTCTCCACATCTGTCTCTCATCTCCCTGTCTCCACATCTGTCTCTCATCTCCCTGTCTCCACATCTGTCTCTCTCATCTCCCTCTCTCCACATCTGTCTCTCATCTCCCTGTCTCCACATCTGTCTCTCATCTCCCCGTCTCCACATCTGTCTCTCATCTCCCTGTCTCCACATCTGTCTCTCATCTCCCTCTCTCCACATCTGTCTCTCATCTCCCTGTCTTCACATCTGTCTGTCTCTCTCGCTCATTTTCTGCCACCGCTTTTCCCTATCTTACTGTCTTCTATTCAAATAGGGGCACGGAGAAACAAGGAGTCGGCAAAGGGCACATCAAACAGAATCTATGTGTAAATATTGCATGCGCTCCAGTTATTCCTCCTCTGCCCCCACAGTCGGGGTCCTCCTCCTCCTATTCTCCCCCCCCCCCCCCCTTTTTTTTTTTTTTTTTTTTTAATCATTTCTTTCCTTTTTGTAGGCAACAGTTTATCACTTGAACATTCTGATAGGTACATATACGATGACATATTTCACCATTGACTTTCCAGTTTTCTCAAATCCAGCTCTTTTTCATACATGAACTGAATGTGAATAGGAGTACCATATCGAAATCCTCCAACGCACATCTTAGCTTTAAGAATAAGGTGATTGATATATCTGATCATTTTTTTGCGTATAGCCACTCTTTTCCGTAATTCCAGGTAAAGCTTCAGTTCTGGCTACCACAATGTGAACATTAAACTTCTGCAAAATAGTATTTTCTACACATGACCAAACAGGTTTGATTTTTTAACAGTCAAAGAAGATGTGCTCAACAAAATCCACTTCACCCTTGCAATAGGTACATTTATTATTAGTAGCTAGGCCCATTTGAAAAATCAGTATGTTTGTCGGATAAATATTATGTAGGATCTTCCAATGTAACTCTCTAAGTCTGCTTTCTGAGGTTGCTTTTATGGCTAAACTCCAATAATTTTCATCCAAAGTGATTCCGAATTTATTGTGCCAAATTTTTTCACAAGAGGGGGTACAGTATAGATCTTGAGTTAAATGAATGTGAAACATCTTTGCTGTTCTCAGGGAGATGTTTCGCATTCATTTAACTCAAGATCTATTCTATATCTTACGAGTAATATGTCAGCCAGTTCCATGCTTTGATGATCCTTGACTTCATTTATTGGGTATACATGTGGTCACACAGAATTGATGTTTCTGGATACCAGTATATATGGGCCCTTAGTGTGTGTGTGTGTGTGTGTGTGTGTGTGTGTGTGTGTGTGTGGTGCGTGCGTGCGTGCGTGCGTGCGTGCGTGCGTGCGTGTGTGTGTGTGTGTGTGTGTGTGTGTGTG
>CM065728.1:73948963-73971463 GCA_033310375.1 Conus canariensis | reverse complement strand
TATTTCTTCAATCTAAGACATAAGAGCAAGCTTTGTTAATAATTATATATATTATATATATATATATATATATATATATATATATATATATATCACGCAATTAAATCACCATCATCAAACTTCCCACTTAAAACCCGCCTTCTTGCTCAGCAATCTTATTTCACCCGCAAACCCCCCTTTTCACATAATCAAATTCTCTTAACCAAAAAAATAGCCAAAAACCTACAAAATTAAACAAATCTAATCGCGTGAAAAAGGGGGTTTGCGGGCAAAATAATTTTCCTGCTCTAGAACCGCACATTTAAACTGTCTCTCTGATTAATCTTCTATCTCAAGCACTACCAACAAATCAGAACAAACAACCGGCCTTCCATCTTGGTTAGTTATTTTTACACACACTGAGTGTATATCCTCACCAACTAATTTTTTAAATTGACTGTTTTTGTCAAATGTATATGACTGATAATCGCAAAACCCCGCCTCAAGTGATGGCAATACTCTTAGAATCGTAGATGGCTGACCATTAAACAAATTAGCATCTGTTTTTAATTCGCTTAAATGAACATACAACCTTGGGTTAATTAGAAAATCGGATGGTCTACTACCTGCATACTCGTAGAGGCCACTTTCTAAGTACTTATGGGTGTTAACACTATACGTTTCACCGCTATCATAGAAGCCCAAGATTCTAGCAAGACCTTTAGGAAAAACGTACTCCCGTCTTTCTTCTGGAAAGTGCATAGTAATTATAAGATTTGCCTCGTGATTTTTAACTTAATGCCAAAATTGCTAAATACTTCTTTTAAAGAACAAAAGTTGTAGTAACCATCAGGTATTTTTAACTGCTTTAATAAATTACCTTGCCCGCCCTTAACATTCACCCAGTTATTCTTAGCTTTTTCAGATATATTAATCCACCTAACTTTAAAACCAATTTCTCTAAGGGCAACCCTATTATCACCGCGCCTATTGTCAATTGGATACTTTAAGAACACACGGGCGCCTTGTTCAGTTATATAAATGTGCATCCTTTTTTAAAAACTATTTAAAATGGAACCTTTTAAATATAATGAAAGTGCCACTTACGACGTAGGAGGGGTTTATGAGCCCAAATCTTTGGACTTTAGTAACCTAACCATCGCAGTGGATGAATCATATGGCTTTCTAGTCAGACTTGTAAACCCACTAACTAGATATTTAGATCCTCCAATAAAGAGTGATAGAGTGCCATCAGCATGGTCAACTCACCCCATGGCTTTTTACCAGAATCAGTTAAATTTTGCAGTTTCCTGCTCAACCACTGGCTGCGGTGTTTCATATACAAACCATTTAAACCACCCCAACCTCTTAGTAAGGTCAGTATATAACTTTCATGTTTATTACCAGAATAGACGCATACTAACTGAACTGCAGGTGCGCCTCCCCAACGACAACGCGTTTAATCCATTTCTCAGCCCAATGGACAATAATGCATATGAAAGAATCTGCAACGAATTTAACATTAACCCTTCAAATAACTTTAGACAAAAGTTAGACCGCAATCACGGGTTGGCACATTGTATTTGTGGGGCACACATAGAGAATATAATTTTGACTACTGGCCCGGCCACACCTCTTTTAGGCCAAACAAACAAGTTAGATTGGGATCAATAGAACAAAAACACCCCAATGCTTGGGCAACATTTATCTTAGATGAAAGTAAAGGCCTAACAATGCCGGGAGTGCAAAGACTTAATGACTCCATACGCACGTACGTTTGGTGCCTATTAGGAGCGCAAGCACAGACCAAGTCTAGCATAGTGGATCAGTCTGCAGGCTTTGACGCCAGAAAACAATTTCTAGCTAATTTAGAAGATGCTATTAACTCTGCTGTTGATTTACCTTCCAGCATACAAAGGTACCAAAACGTTCTTTCACATGCTAGGTCAAAGGTTGACTTTGTTGTGGGCCATGGATTATACATGCTGCCTTCTGACCTTAGACTACAGATTGGCATGATACAGAATTATAATAATGAAATTCTTATAGCCGGAGACGACCAAAACTTAGGACATAATCAAGGCTTAAACACAAGGCCCGCGCCAGCCATTTTGAAAAAAAGTATCTAGCCCTGAAAGCGACCCCCCACCAGTTATAAGCAGCCCACAGCCAGAAAGCGACCCCCCGCCTGTTGATGTACCTCACCCCGACAGACACACTAGCGAAAAGACAGCCCTTGTTGTGTTTTTAACTTTTACTGGATTAGCCATACTTTATTTCACTAAAAATTAAACCGGCAGCCAGCACCCCCAAAGTCCACAGATGGTCGGCCATATAACCAGCCACTTTGCCTATGGTAGACAAAACCCAACTAACAACACTACCTATTATGCCCGGCAGAGCATCAAGCGCTTTGACAGCTAACTTCTTTAATAGGTTTGCTAGATGGCGCAGTTGTTTTCTAATCCAACTTTTACCGGGCTGAGGCGTTGGAGGAGCTACTGGCCCTGTTGGTGCACTGCCGGTTAATGCATAAACCAGTGTAGAGATAGCAAACCCAACGGCTGTTAATATACTAACTATTGTAATCCCCTGCTCTCTGAACAGAGTCCTTATTCTTTCTGCTAACGTAGTATTTTCATGAAGGAGTCTGTTTATAGTTTCTTTGATTCTGTTTGTTTGTAATACTATTTGTTCTCTGTTAGTAGACAGCGTTTCTAACCTGCCTGCCCTTAGTGACATTAACTCCTGTATTTTTGCCTGTATTCTAGCCTTTTCTTCTAACCCTAAATTGTTATCATCTGCATCAGCCAGTTTATTTTTTTCTTCTCTTATCTCTATATCTAGCTCACCAAGTTTTGACAAGTTGTTTTTTAGCTCGCCATTTATTCTCCGTAGAGCATCATCAAGACCCCTGAGGTCACGCAGAGCAGCTTTAAGATTCCTGTGTACACTCTCAGGTAATGGAGGATCATCAATTGTTTCTAAAGCTGCTTCTTCTTCAGGACTCAGCTCACGTTCTCTTTGACTAGGCACTTGAGAACCGGCAATTGTTTTTAACTGTGTCTCCTCATTAAAACTCGCCTCAATTTCTGCTATTGCCTCATCTGTTCTTTGACTTAATTCTTGAAGAGGTATGTTTTGCATTTCAGATTGTGTTGGCAGCCTTTGCTCCAAGTTCTGTAAAGCACTAACAGCCTCAGGCCTTAAATCTTTAATAAGGTTTAATCGCCTTTGGTCGGCAACAGGGAGATTTCTAAGAATTGTGCTCTTGCTTAAAAACTTGGCCGGGTCTGGTTTTGTAGTAAGTCGTACAAGGCCTTTACTAGTCCTTACATACAGATGATTACTTTTATCTATCTTAAAATCAAAAGGACTGTGGCCTTCTGACGGCTCTAGTCCTATGCTTCTATAGAATGAGTTAATTTTATTTGTTAATAGTTCTGCACGAGCTGTAATAACTCCAGGGGGTGTTTCTTCTAATGAAGGGATTGAAGAACGTGCTTCTTCAAATTCTTCTTGCAATGAAGGACCCGATTCTGTTTCATCTTCTTCTTCAATAGGTTCAATCGCGTCAAAATCTTCATCAGCCATATTTATATATTTATTATTTTTTGTTTTATAAAAAATGAATCCATACGGCTGCGACCTCGATCCATTCAGAAAAGCGAAGGAACCCCATGGCATAAAAGGCATAAGACAGACTGTGCGCGTTGTAAATAATCCATCAACAATTGAGCCCAATGAAATGTTAACAGTAAGATTTAGTGACCTCGGGCCCGACGATGTTATAATGCCAGGCACTGCCAAGCTATCATTCAAAATAGATATTGAGTCGGTGGATCCTAATGCTACTGTTGTTGCTAACCTGGGCAGGGCCATCATTAAAAATATGGTAATTAAACTGGAAGGTAGAGAAGTCTTCTCACTGAGTAGCGCAGACATTTTTAATCTCTATTCTGATCTGTGGCTGCCTAGAACAGAAAGAAAAGACAAAATCTTTCAGGGGATCCAGAGCCCAAACGGTCTTAAGCACAGGCTTAATGCTGCAGATGCAAAGGAAGACGAGGGAGACCAGGCAATAGCGCGAGCATTTAAGAACAGATTTTGCATCCCTCTAGATTTTGAACTGTTAAAAACCCATCAGCCATATTACCAAGGCGCACTAAGAGACAAACTTACTTATGAACTGACATTCAATGACAGCGGGTCTGTTATTCTGTCCGAAGACCCAACAGCTAGATACACTGTTAGTAACATCTCTCTTAATTTTGACGTTGTTACTAACCCCGAACTGGCTAGAATAATCTTAAACCAGATAAAAGTAGGGCGGTTGTTTACTTTGAAAGAGTTTTACACCACAGTCTAGCGATTAAAAACAAGCAAGACGCTGTCTGGGAAATAGCTATAAGCAATTCTTTAAGGTCCCTAAAGGGGGTTCTCTTGCTATTTACTAAACCCCCGACCCCTTTTAAGAGAGAATCTGAGGTGTTTTACAACCCCAAAATTGAGCAGTTGTCTTGCACAGGAGATGGCAAGCCTTTTCAGCTGTATTCGGCTGGACTTTTACCCGACCAACACTTTGATGAAATAAGAAAATTGTTTGCTGGAGGCAGACAGACAAGCCCCACAGCCGATCATGTGTGTAAAAAACTTCACCTTCACGATGTAAGACTCGAAGATTATCTAACAGACAAATATGGACTATGGCTGGATTTTAGATCCACGTATGACAACAGACTGCACGGGAGTGGAAGAAGGGTAGGGTCAGATGGCATACTCATACAGATTAATAAGGAAGAGGAGGAGAATGGCCAGATACAAATGCACGTTTTTGTGGTTTATGACGCCCAGCTGAACATTGAAGAAAATAGACTGAAAGAAATAGCCTATTAAAACAGATGGATAGTTTGAACTTTTTGCCTAAAGACCCGCACTGCTCGCTTATTTGTGGGATTACTGGGTGTGGGAAAACTGTCTTCGTGCTTGATTTGTTACAAACAGTCTACAGGTTTCATTACGAGTACATTGTTATATTCTGCACAACCATTAAGCACAACAAGTCTTACAAAGAAAGGCAGTTTGTTTGGACAGACGAGAATATATTTTTAGTTGATCCTACTGACAAGCTAAGCGACTGTTTAGAACATTACTATAGGCTATTTGAGGGAACCGAAACACTGTTTATTATTGATGACTGTTCAGCTGAGCAAGACATTGTTAAAAAAAGAAGGACTCTCTCAAAGCTAGCCTTTAGCGGAAGACACGCATTAGTTTCTGTTTGGCTCTTAACTCAAAAATACAATGCTGTCTTAAAAGACTTTAGATCGCAGTTAAAATCAGTCATCTTATTCTATACTAAGGACCGGGACAGTTTTGAAGAATGTTTAAGTGAAAATTATATAATCAGGGACAGGGATGAACTAAAAAAAATAAAAGAGCAGTTAGAAAAATCTAAGCACGCTAAACTATGCTTACGGACCGACCCGCCAGTTCAATACGTTTGCTTATTATAGATTGCTTATTATAGATTGTTTATTATAGATTGCTCATTATAGATTGTTTATTACAGATTGCTTATTATAGATTGTTTATAATAAATTGTTTATAATAAAAAGAATGTCTCGAGGGCCAGAATCAAAAGCAGAGCTAGCTCCTAAATGCGTTGCAGTAGAGATAAAAGATCTAGCAGACACAACTGACTTTGATCTGATAGGAGTGGCAGGAAATGTTTATGGATTTGAGTACACCGACGATGGTGTTTACAAACGAATAGAAATTGAAGATAAAAAACGACAGCAATATCCTACCCTGGAAGAGATAAGAAATCTAAGAGCAAACGATTTTGGCAAACACGAATACAAACTTCATAAACGAGAGAATGCCTGGGCGTTGCTTCCTGACATTAACTGGGATTTAAAGTTTGAACTACGAAGCCCCTATGTATACTTTGATAAGGAATACAATTTTAGAAAAGCTTTGAATGAAGGACGCCTTCTTGCTAGCCTAGTCCCAGGATTACAACAGAAAAAGCAGATTGAAATAACTAAGCAGGGCTCTGTATATATGCTGCGTAGAAAGCCGTCCTTAGCTGAAGTGGGGGGTGACACCGTCGGCTTAGAGTTTAACCCAAAACTAGAATCACTGCCTAAAAAAATGACGATGCTTTTTCGCTTATTTATTACTCCGAGGGAGTCTGATCCTAGTTTGCCAGAACATGTGTTAATCAGAGGTGTACAAATAAAGTCTGAAAACTTGGGCGGCCCTCTTAGGCTTGTTATTGCTATTACTAAAAACGGGGATGAAATAAAGACTTTCTTATCATCTGACAAAGTTACTGTGATGGTTGACAAAGACAAACTAACAGTGCTTGATTTTATTTTCATTAAGTATGTTGATTTTATTGGGTTTTACTCTGTTGATGAAGTGCTGCCAGAAGCGTTAATAAGAAGATATGTACAAGATTAAAAAAAATAATCTTGTTTTAAAATGGAAGACGGTCAACAGTTTAGATTAAAGCACATGACTGAGCTTGAAGAGGAAATAGAAAGTGACTTAAATAAGTATAGGGTTACTATAAAGAAATATGCTAAAGCCTTAAATGTCCTTTCTTATATAATCACCGGCTCATCGGTTGTAGCCAGCTTAAGCACTGGGTCTAGTGTCGCTCTTTTAGCTACTGGAGTTGGAACACCGATGTCCATAGCTTTTGGGAGTGTTGGTTTGGGTTTAGGTGCCATGTCCACGATTGTAAGTGCGGTTTTAAAGAAACTGACACCTAAGTTACAAAAGCACACCGCTATTGTAGCCCTAGCAACGGCAAAACTTCACTCATTAAACCTAATCATAAGCAATACATTACTGGATGGAAAAGTAACAGACGAAGAATTTAAACGAGCCATGGCCGACGGTGATGATTACAGACGACAAAAGATCGATCTTCAAAAGAAATGGAGAAAGACTTTTACTTCACAACAGGTAGACGCTGAGGCAATCAGAAAGAACATTGCAAAGCAGAACCTTGCAAACGATCAACTAAAATAGGTTAAAAATGTAGTCTGATTTAATTATTGTATTACTTATATATTTGATCTTAAAAATGACGAGCAAAGTAGTTACAGAGCTTAAAAATATACGCCGCGCCTTAGAGTTAATGACGGTGTGGGGGGCTGATGAAGAAGAGTTAAGATGTGTGTTTGGCGAATTAATTACGGATCTTTTTGAGCACACAGATATTCGCGAAAGTGTAACCAACGTAATCAGTAAAATGCCAGATTCTTGGCCCAGCCCAGTTATAAAGTGTATTGCAATTTTAGTTAATAGTATGGCCCCTGATGACGCTGAATTGTCTATTTTTACTAACCCTGAAGGAGTAGCTATTCGATTTAACTAAATTTTAGTAATTTTTTGTATTACCTCAAATTAGTAAATATTAGCTAAATTTTAGTATTTTTTTTATTACCTATTTATTTGATCTAAAAAATGACGATCACAAAAGCGATGGATGCCAAACCGGTGGGCAATATGTTCAGTGAATTAGCCATGGACATCATTAACCCCACAAATGTTCATGAAAGCGTAACACATGCCATCTCTAAAATCCCAGAGTCTCTTCAATTTAACCCGCCAGTAAAAGTGTTGTTGGCCATTCAGATTGAATATATAACCCCCGATGATAGTAGTATACTAGTCTGGGTATCAACTAGACAGAAAGAAGTAATCAGCTATTACGACTTTAATTCTGACTGGGCTGATTACATGCTTACACAGTTTAACCATACGAGCGAAGAAGCAAAATTGCGCGGCTCTGGCTGGTCTGAAGGAACGGTCATTGAAATCAGATTAAGACAAACAAAGTTCTATCCTATAGTTGGTAATTTTTACATCCCTCTCCCCAGAGAGTTAGAGTTAAAACGAGCAGTCTTAAACATACAAAATTCAGATAACTTATGTTTCATGTGGTGTATTTTGGCGCATTTACATCCTGTTAAAAATAATGCAGAGAGAGTTTCCAATTATACGCAGTATATAAATGAGCTGAACTTAAATAACATAACCTTTCCAGTGATCTAGTTGCAAAGCGAGAGGACTGCAGGCGGAAATCTAAACAAATCTTAAATAAATGTTAGCGAACCGCCCAGAGAACGTGGACAAACGAGTCACAAGACGAAACACAACTAGTTTCGACCTCTTAGGTCTTCATCAGGTGAGACATTAACGAATAAAACAATGAAAATTCACTTAGCTTTGATTGCTTCAGATCACTTGGTAGGGTTCAGCGCAAGGAAGAAGGCAGTGAGTGTAGAAAGTATCGACCAGTTTGAAGAGCAAAACAAACCAATAACCGTAAGCGTATACACCTGGGATCCAGTAGACAATCTAGCCCCTCTAAGGATCTCTCCCGAAGCCCCCACTTTAGGCGAATCACTTGAGAATCATGTAGACTTGATACTGTTTGCAGACGGCTCCAAGAGCTATTATGTATTAATCAGATCAATTAGCAGACTGTTAGAATATACATCAAAGGACAAATTTAAACAAGAGCTTTGTAGAAGATGTTTGGTCAGAATCCCATCTATAGAGGCAGCTGCTGAACATAAGAAACATTGTAAGAGTTTTGTAGACTGCAAAACCGAACTTCTTACACCCAAACCAGGGTCTAAAGTTAGTTTTAAGAATGTACACAAACTGCAGATGAGTCCATACGTAGTCTATGCCGACTTTGAAGCGATTTTGCCGCAGTACTACAGCCCTCAGCAAGACCAAAAAACAACCCTATTATCCCGTCATCAGATCTGTTCTTATGCTTTCGTCGTTGTTAGGTCAGATGGCGGACACACACAGCCGGAGATTTACAGAGGCCCCGACGCAGCTGGTCGATTTTTGGAGCAGATGAAACACCTTCGCAATCAATTCTCTAATCAGCTGAACCTTTCAGACATTAAGATGACTCCCGAAGACCAAAGGCGCTATGAATCAGCCACACACTGCTGGATATGCAAATGCAAGTAATTAGGTGACACTGTAAGAGACCACGATCACATTACTGGTAAATTCAGAGGGGCCGCGCACAACAGTTGCAATCTTCAACTCAAGGTTAATCCCGAAAAATGGAAACTGCCAATCTTCTTTCATAACTTGCGGGGCTACGCTTCGCACTTTATCATGCAAGCAATAACTTCTGATTGTAAGAGGATTAGCTGTATTGCACAATCATCAGAAAAGTACATGACCTTTACTGTAGACTGTTTATCCTTCTATGACTCTGCCCAGCATCTGATGGGGAGTTTAGATAAATTGGCGGGATCTCTGCAAGACTGTCCAATCACCAAACAATATTTCGACCCATCTTTAGTCCGTAAAGGCGTCTATCCTTATGAATACATGGACTCGTGGGACAGGTTTGACGAGCCGGCGCTGCCGCTTAAGGAAGACTTTTACAGCCGTCTTAGAGGCGGAGGCATATCTGACGCCGACTATGAATACGCGCAGAAAGCCTGGACAGAATTACACTGCAAAACGATGGGCGACTATCACGATCAATACTTGATGGCCGATGTGTGTTTATTAGCTGACGTCTTTCAGAATTACAGAGCTACTTGCATGAAACACTACGGCCTGGATTCGTCACAGTACATCTCTGCCCCGGGCCTTTCTTGGGATGCATTCTTAAAGTCTACAAACATTGAGATTGACTTAATCTCGGATCTGGATACACTTCAGATGATTGAGGATGGGCTGAGAGGAGGCATTAGCATGGCCTGTCATCCTTACCGCAGAGCTAACAACAAGTATTTAGACGATTATGACCCCACTAAACCATCCAACTATCTGATGTACTTAGACGCCAACAATCTGTATGGGTGGGCCATGAGCCAGGCACTGCCATTAAGAAACTTTAAAATGATAAACGGGCCTCATGAGGTTAATAAAGTGTTGGGCATGCTATCACAGCTTACACCCGATAATCCAATAGGATTAATCTTAGAAGTAGACTTAGATTATCCTGCAGAGTTGCACGGCCCTCATAACGATTTCCCCTTAGCCGCAGAAAAATTAAAGATGAGTCCCGCAGAGCCGCCCAAACTCGTGCCTAACCTCTTTAACAAAACTAAATATGTCTGTCATTACAGGCTGTTACAGTTTTACTTAAGACACGGGTTAAAACTTACTGCCGTTCACAGAATAATTACTTTTGATCAAGGGCCTTTCATGAAACCATACATCATGAAGAACACCGATCTTAGGACTGCGGCCACTGACGCTTCAGAAAAAGACTTTTTTAAGTTGATGAACAACAGTTATTTTGGCAAGACGATGGAGAATGTACACAATCGTAAAGATGTAAGATTAGTTACGAAAGAAAAACAAGCAATTAAGCTGGTCTCTAAACCTAACTACCAAGACTTTAGACGGTTTAGTGATAGCCTGGTTGGCATTATGATGAAGAAACAGAATGTGAAGTTGGACAAGCCGGTGTTTATCGGCTTTGCCGTGCTAGAGCTGTCAAAGTTATTAATGCTAGAATTTCTATACGACTACTTTAAGCCGCTATACCCAGAATCAAATGTCGTTTACACAGACACTGATAATTTTATTCTGGACATCCCAACTGAAGACTTTTACAAAGACATGGAAATAGAAGTGGCCAAAGGAGCTGGTGGGTGGTATGACACATGCGACTATCCAAAAGATTCGCCTTTACATTCAACCGTGAACAAGAAAGTGATTGGAAAGATGAAGGATGAACTTAATGGGACGATTATACTAGAATATGTTGGCTTACGGGCAAAGATGTATAGCATTGCTACCCAGACTTCTGTAATGAAGAAAGCTAAGGGTATAGGTAAAGAAGTTGTCAAAAAAAAAAAAAAGTCACGACGACTACAAGCAGGCTCTCTTTGAACGCAAAGTATTTTATCACACAAACGTTAATCTGCGCTCTACTCTTCATCAAGTAAACACAACTGCTGTTAATAAGAAGTCGCTAGACTCTACCAATAGCAAGCGAACTTACGTCAATCCTGAGTTTTCATACGCTATAGGCCCCTGGAAAACCGACTTGGCTGACTTAAATCAAGATCTTAACTAGTACTTAACTAGTACTTAAATTAAGATCTTAACTAGTACTTAAATTAAGATCTTAACTAGTACTTAACTAGTACTTAACTTAAGATCTTAACTAGTACTTAACATGACTTGCACTTAACTTGCGCTTTACTTACACTTAACTTGTTATAACTGACTTAACCAGTACTTAGCTTGTACTTAACCAGTACTTAACAACACATTAAAAAACTAATTTATTAAAAATGGGTCTACAGCAGGAGGTTGTACTTTTTTTGCAGAAGTTGGTTCTTTTTCTTTTACTGTTTTTGTGGGGATTTGTAACTTTGTTGCTAAGTATGGCTTTAGACACTTGTATGCCAAAAACCCTCCCCCAACAACAATACTCCCCAGCACATAATAATACATCTTATAGTTTGATTGTGTTGTTGTTGGTGGCGGCGGCGGTGCTGGTGTTGATGTTGTATTACTATCTAATAATTTTTGTTTTGCTGCTTGGTTTGCTTTTTGCAGTCTGTTCCATTCAGCTAGTTTACGACCGGCCTCAACGCGGCCAAAATTTTTAGCTTCAGTAACACTACTCACTTGCGGGACACTCACTTGTGGGACACTCGCCTGTGGGACACTCAGTTGCGGATTCACTTGTGGGACATTCTGCTCCTGTGGAGTCTTCTCCTGCTCGCTCATTTTTTTTAGTCTGATTAAAATTAATATGATTAAAATTAATATGATTGAAAGTAATTAATCCCATGATGAATGGACATAGCAACGTCCCAAATCTATAATACATGTCACATGCAAGAGATTCTAGGGACTTGGTTAAAACCGGATCTTGTGTTAAGTCATATTTTAAATCTTCTGAAGAATCAATCGGCGCTATCTTGCCTACTAACTTAGCATATAAACTAATCATTGTCTGTCCAACCGATCTAACCATTTTTGATCCTAGCTGTGCTTCGTACCTGGCGTAATACTTCTCAACGTCTGATGTAGACAATTGCTGAATCTGTTCGATACTTAGTTCAACGCCTAGATACTGCCTGGTTTTCCCACATGCAGCCAGAGAGTATTATCTTTGTTTATGACAGAGGTCTGCTGCCTCCTCACACTTTAATAGCTCGTCGCAATCCATTTTTTAAACTCTTTTTAAAAACAATAAAAATAATAAAACCATGAGTTTAACGTTGGTTAATTATGCAGTGCCCATTGTCGGTGTTATAGTTTATTCAACCCTAGCAAAATGTTTGTTAAGAATAAAACCGCCCAACATGGGAAAGATAGAAGATTCGCCGAAACTAGTTGTAACCTTATTTTTAGCTCTGACAACAAAAGATTATCTAATTAAAAAGCACATAGACAGTCTTTCATATTATGATTATTTTAATTATTTTTTTAGTTAATAAAAAACATGAGCACTGCAAAGATCATCAATACTATTTACCACTCTGCTGTAATCAGCGGTCTTAGTATAGGGTACAGCGTGTTAGCAAAAAACATGTTTAAAATGAGGCCGGCTGATCTAGGAAGGTTAGACATTGAGGATA
The DNA here is from genome assembly GCA_033310375.1 of Conus canariensis. Lineage (NCBI taxonomy): Eukaryota > Metazoa > Mollusca > Gastropoda > Neogastropoda > Conidae > Conus > Conus canariensis. The sequence continues at coordinate 73,958,873 of CM065728.1, read as the reverse complement.
TTGTGAAGGTTATAGCTGTAATAACGGCGGGGATTGCCTCAAAAGACTTTCTTGTTACACAGGGAATTATCCCAGAAAACATCAATGCATAGAAATATTGATTTATAAAAAGATTCATTCATTTATAAAAAGATGTCCGGATTAGTTCTGATGGTGGGCGGGGCTATTGTTAATGCGTTGGCTTTTTCTGGCAGCAATTATATGTTTAGTAAATTGCGGTCTGATGAAGAGAGAGAACGCCATAACAAGGCAATGGAAGATTTAGCTAAGGCAAGAGACGCTTACGAGAAAAGGAGAATTGCTCACTTAGACTTTATTAATAAAAAGTTAAGAGAGCAGGGACATGCAGAGCACACATTTACAGACGTTGATGAAGCAATGAATGAATATTACTTAGTGACAGGAAAGAAGTTTCTAACATCGCCACCGCCAGAACTGTCTGACTTTTATGAACCATCTGAGGATCAGAAAATGGTAGAAATAGGCTTTATTATAGGTGTTATGGGAGCAATCTTTCTTCTTGCATATTCAATCTAAAAACACTGTTAAAAATGTAATAAAAAAACAGTCCCTTCTTATGGACGATACAAAATACAAAATATATTATTCACCTGGAGGGTATTGGAAAGGAAAGGCCGCTATTGATAAACTGAGTAAAGCTGCTAGGGTGTCTGAATCAGAAGCCAAAGACTGGCTTTCAAAACAAGCGATCTGGCAAATATATCTGCCCGCCCCAAAAAGAATAATAAGGCCGCGATTTGTTAACTCAGTTCCTAATGACACCCACCAGATGGACTTGTTGTATCTTCCACATGACAAAGTTAGAAGAAAAAAGTTTAAGTATGCTCTTACAGTTGTTGACATGGCTTCAAGGTATAAAGATGCTGAGCCTTTAACGGATAAAAGCTCAACTGCTGTGGCTGTGGCTTTACAACAAATATACATGCGAGGTCCATTAAAGTATCCTAGGTTGATTCAGGTTGATGATGGGAAAGAGTTTAAAGGAGCTGTAAACCAACTGTTTTTAAGACATCGGGTTACAGTTAAGAGAGGAATCCCAGGCAACCATCGCTCCCAAGCTCTAGTAGAAAACTTTAATAAGAATCTAGCTGAGCGTCTGTTTACCTATCAATATCATAAGACCTTATGGACAAAACACGCAACACAGAATGGGTTAGGAGATTGCCGGCAGTCTTACGCGCCATGAACAATGAAGAATTTAAAGCAACGGGCCTTAAGCCAGTAAACGCGATCAAATCGAAAAAATAAGTATTACTGAAGATATCCAAGGTAATCAAAAACTCTTGCCTTTTGGACTAAAAGTAAGATACTTGTATGCTCCTGGAGAGGCAGAGGGCGATGTTAGAATTAGAGCCACAGGCCCTATATGGAGCGTAGATGTATATGAAGTTGAAAGAATTATGAAAACAACCCCTCCCGTGTATTATTTAAGAGAGACTCTTTCTTCTGGCGGTGCTACTACGTCTAAAAAGCCCGCCCCTAAAAGATCGTTTGTTCGCGAAGAGTTGCAAGTTGTTCCACCAAACACAGTGCCTGTTACTTAATCAGAGAGACAGTTTAAATGTGCGGTTCTAGAGCAGGAAAATTATTTTGCCCGCGAACCCCCTTTTTCACGCGATTAGATTTGTTTAATTTTGTAGGTTTTTGGCTATTTTTTTGGTTAAGAGAATTTGATTATGTGAAAAGGGGGTTTGCGGGTGAAATAAGATTGCTGAGCAAGAAGGCGGGTTTTAACTGTCTCTCACTATGCACAGCAAAGTCACTGACGCACAAAATGCAATAATTACCACCCCTGAGCTAAACACTTCGGCAAAGTTAAGCTGGGCCCACAAATTGTGCTGAACTTTGGCTCTGTAATAAGGAGGAGGAGAGGGAGGGATGTGCAGTGGAGTAGGGGGGGGGGGAGGGGGACAAGTAAACGCACGAAAGACTCTTCTTTTCTTCGGCGGAGATTGGATAGGGGGGTGGGGGAGGTAAACATTTGATAACCCTTGCGACACATTCTTATCATTCGGGGATCTTTCCACTGGACCAGCCTTGAAAGCTTAGAAATCAGCCAAGAAGGCTGTGTACGGATATCTAGATCAACGAACGAACGAACGAACGAACGAACTTTTGTTTATTCAGGGATATGAGATAAGCATACAAGTGTGCTTTTTTACACTCAGCCCTGAGGCTAAACACAAATTCACAACAATAGTACAGAAAGTAAATTGTCTATATATGTAACAAGTATAGCAAAGAAGAGGAAGAAAAGAAGAAGAAAAGAAGAAGAAGATGAAGAAGAAGAAGAAGAAGGAGAAGAAGAAAAAGAAAAAGAAGAAAGTATGAGAACCATAAATACACAATATAGTTCAAGAAGTAACTAGGGGAGCCCCTCCTCTCTCTCTCTCTCTCTCTCTCTCTCTCTCTCTCTCTCTCACACACACACACACACACACACACACACACCACACACACACACACACGGGCTCTCAACGGTCAACCCAGGAGGGGGGATACTAAGACATCATTTTTCCTAGACGCTATGTTGTCAGTTATATGTTTTGATTTCGGCTGTTATCCAAAGACATCTTGCCGTTACGGGCGAAGAGGAGATTAAAACAACAAAATTAGGATACAAGAAAAAGAGAAAGATTATTATAACTTATGATCAGCAGTTGTCCAGTTCTGGAGTCAAAAAACTCTCTCGCAACAGTGAAGGTTGTTTGCTAAAGGGATTAGCAGGCACACAATACAAGTCCGAGAGCTGGCGCGCCCCTTCACAATGGTGTCGTCTTTCCGACAGACGAAGATTCAGTGGTCAACTCGATCGTCCAGCACAAAGTCCTGTCTCCGCATTGGCTGAAAGGGGTAAGGGTGGGGGGGGGGGAGGGGTGGAAGGGGGTTGGTTAGAGTGGGGGGGGGGAGGAGGGAGGGGAAACAGTCTACAAGGTCACATGGCCTTCAAAGCGTTAGAACACCGTGGGTCACGCCAGGCTCGAACGAGGGAAAAGGAGGGAGGGGGGGGGGGGGAGGTGACGGAGGGAGGGGGGGGTGGGGGACAGAGTTTAAACAGATTTGAAACAATTTGTGCAATCAGACTATCTGATGATTAATTTAACTTTAAAATGTTTTTAACAAAAATATAAGTATAACAAATATTTCGAGCGAGAGAGTTACAATAGGACCTTACAGATTTAGCACGTTTTCCCTCTTACTTTGGTGAACAAATGCGAATAAAATGTGGAAGAGGTTTCCTAGGGGAAATACAATACATTTTTTTGCAAATTTGAATTGGGATTGTTGGGGACAGTTACAGCTACCTTTTTGTCATTCTGCTGCCCAGTTGGTCACGGACTGCAAGACCGAAATGATTTCCAAGGCGCCCACAACTCAGCGCCAAGTTTGCACGTGTTTAGTCGGGGCCGATTTTATGTTTGTCTTGCCTGAGGAAGACCAATGGTCCGAAACGCGTTGCTTCTGTTTCATTACTCGTTTGTTCCGTTCGTTCGTTTGCGGCGGTCCCAATACACCAACTGTTGTTCTCATGTTTCAGCCGCCGCATGGAGTGACCTCTTTGGTACTAGTTCTGGGAGAAATTTAGCGATTTCGCACAGCGTTCTTTAAAAGAAAAAAAAGTTGATGACATACGTAACACAAACTAGGACACGAATTCTTGACCATGTAATAGGAGGAAGGGAAAGAGAAAAGAGACGAGAGAGAGAAGAGGAGAGAGACTGAGAGAGAGGAGAGAGAGAGAGAGAGAGAGAGAAGAGAGAGAGGAGAGAGGAGAGAGAGAGGGGGGGGGGGGTGGAGGGAGGAGGGGGGAGAACTCGGAACTCGGAAAATTTTATTCATAATAGACCATGGCCCCTTATGAAGGGATGTGTGAACAAAATATAAGCAATCGTTTTTGTTTTTTTTTAAGTGAGAATACAAAGAGTAACAAGTGCCAGTAATCGAAAACAGACAGAAAAACAAGACCAAATGAAATATATATCTATGATGTTACCACAGAGAGAGAGAGAGAGAGAGAGAGAGAGAGAGAGAGAGAGAGAGAGAGAGAGAGAGAGAGAGAGTTTGAACGGATAGTAAGGATCTTTACAGATGAGACCTTTCAGCGTCACAGATTTGGGACTGAAGAGCTGTGGGTTCGAGTCCTTTCAAACAAATTTACTTTTTTTTAAAGGATGTTTCGGTCTGGACAGCTCCTATTTGACAAGGACGTGCGATGGGCCCTACCGGTCAGTCTCCATCCTCGCAGCGTTTGTCTTGTCATTAATTTGTGTTTGTTCCTGTCGTTAGAGCGGCACAGTAGCTCTTCTTTGTTTTTCATCCACACAGTATAATTTCACCGTGGTAACCAACGCCTCAATGACAGGACTGTTCACGTGTCTTGGTCACCCTTGAGAGTGGATTGATCGTCTGGGCCTTGCTAACACCGGGCTACACCCAAGAAGGCGTCGGGTCCCCGCCTGTCCTGTAGTGCCAGACCAAAATGCAACTCCACAGCACCGTAGTCATCATCTTTGTCCTCGGTGGTCGGTCTGTCAGAATTTCTCCTGTTCTGTGGCTACTCATGCCCTGCCTTTACGGTGGACTGTTTAGGGCTACTCATGCTCTGCCTTTACGGTGGACTGTTCTGTGGCTACTCTGCCTTCGTGACTTTACGGTGGACCTGTTCCTGTGGACTGTCTGTGTCTCTGCTGCTTTACGGTGGACTGTTCTGTGGCTATTCATGCCCTGCCTTTACAGTGACTGCTTCCATTTCTCCTGTTCTGTGGCTACTCATGCCCTGCCTTTACGGTGGACTGTTCTAAGGCTACTCATGCTCTGCCTTTACGGTGGACTGTTCTGTGGCTACTCATGCCTGCCTTTACGGTGGACTGTTTAGGGCTACTCATGCTCTGCCTTTACGGTGGACTGTTTAGGGCTACTCATGCCCTGCCTTTACGGTGGACTGTTTAGGGCTACTCATGCTCTGCCTTTACGGTGGACTGTTCTGTGGCTACTCATGCCCTACCTTTACGGTGGACTGTTTAGGGCTACTCATGCTCTGCCTTTACGGTGGACTGTTCTGTGGCTACTCATGCCCTGCCTTTACAGTGGACTGCTTCCATTTCCTGTTCGTGCTACTTATGCCTGCCTTTACGGTGGACTGTTCTGTGGCTACTCATGCCCTGCCTTTACGGTGGACTGTTCTAAGGCTACTCATGCTCTGCCTTTACGGTGGACTGTTCTGTGGCTACTCATGCTCTGCCTTTACGGTGGACTGTCTGGGCTACTCTGCTCTGCCTTTACGGTGGACTGTTCTGTGGCTACTCATGCTCTGCCTTTACGGTGGACTGTTCTGTGGCTACTCATGCTCTGCCTTTACGGTGGACTGTTCTGAGGCTACTCATGCTCTGCCTTTACGGTGGACTGTTCTGTGGCTACTCATGCCTGCCTTTACGGTGGACTGTTCTGTGGCTACTCATGCCCTGCCTTTACGGTGGACTGTTTCCATTTCCTCATAAATAAATGACACAGCCGATGTTAGGTAGATACTCAAAGTCTGACTAGCGTATTGGTCTAATGTTGTAGGTCCGACATCTGCTAGGTCGTAGCGACGAGACCCTCTTCATAAATTCTCTCATCTTAGTCATTAATTCATTTATCCATCATCTTTAAATCATGCGCAGGTGGTCTCAAAACTTAGCGGATGTGGTGTAGCGTATATGGACTAGTCTGCACGGCAGTGACACCTCGATGAAACTGAAACTGAAACTGACACTCAATTTCCTGTCTCAAAGGTCGCCTAGGTCGTTGGCATCAGTTGGTTCTTGGGGACTATGGTTACCTGAACATGATGACGCCCTTCGCAGGAACTTTTCACACTCACACTGGCTCTGCAACTGAGCAAGTAGTGCTGTCAATATGGGGCGTAACAGGTGGTGTCCTGCGCAGTGTGGATCAACATGGGCATCAAAGCACACCGCCTCATGGACTCTGCAGCAATGGTGCATGTCCCCTGGCGGTGAGCATTATGGCGGCCTGATGTGGAGTGCTCCTGATGGATTGCAAGTGCAGAGGTTGCAGCATAACGAATCTGAGTGTGGCTATACAGGGGATCAGCAGACTCAGTGATGCGAATGCAGTGCCACTGCTGGGACACGAAAGATGTGACAGCAAAAACAAACAAATGTACAAATGTACAAAAAAAAACAAACAAACAAACAAACGAACAAACAAACAACAGCAACAACAACCAAAGCCGTAATAACAACAACAACAACAACCAAAACCTTAAGTATGACTTGACGTATTTGTTATTCTTATTCCAGTCACAGATTTGAAAACATCGCATGAAAGAAAATACAGTACAAATGCCACCCCAGATATTCTAGACGCTGATGGGATGGGACCACAAACGTCAAGACAAATGAGGAGGAAAGGTCAGTTCTACTGAAACGTTTCATAGAACAGAGAATTCAGCGAAATTTGGAAGCTACAGAACAGGTAAAAGGACGTGGGAAAATCCGGCCGCTTTTGCCTATGAAGTGTATGAAAGATTCCAAAGAAAGGAAGAAACACTGGCAGTTGCAATAGACCTGGAAGACGCATACAACAAAGTCCAGTTCTAGCTTCTCATGGAACTACACCTTTACTATGGAGTTAGTAAGACACTTACACGATGGATAGTAGCAGCACTTCGGGAGCGAACCGTCATCCTACAATTTGGAGACTGGATGTCTGAACCTCAGAACGTCTCCATGGAATTACCTCAGGGTTCTCCTCTCTCCCCTGTTTTATACAACGTTTACATTAAGGCCTCGCAGACCTCAATAGAAAGAGAACTGCTCAGGTGTTGACACTAGCAGATGACGATCTGATCTACAAAACATTAAAGAATGCTCAAGAAAGAACGAAACAGTTCAGCAGCAGCTGAACAACAAAATTGGTCAGTGGTGTCAAAAAACTAGATCGTCCATCAACCCTACAAAAGCCCTTGCCACTGGTCTGCACTCTCAACAACCAGACATCAGGACAAGTACCCAGACAAGTTTCCTTCAGTGGAATACAGATTGAATCAACTGACAACCTATGCTATTTGGGCATAGCCTTTAAGAGAATGTTGACCTTTAGAAAACATGTTGAGAATAGTGTCCTCGAATGCAAAAAGGCCTGTCTGCCATGAAAGCAATGGCAACTAAAGGCATTGAACATCGCCATCTATATCGAATCTGTCACGCAGTTGTACTCATTGTGACTGATTATGGATTGGCGCGAGCAATCTTCTCAAATTGGAAAGAATTCAAAATGAAGCAATAAGCCTGATGTTAGGAACTACAAATGGACACACCAACTGAAACTAAGCGATATTTGGTTGACCTTCCTTCTATGCAGACAAGACACAAGCTAGAACAGGCGAAGACATAGTTCAGAGCACTTGAACACCCCCCCCCCCCCACACCCCGCTACTTGCAGTGGTCAAGGAAACAAAAGGTACTCGTCTAGGACGTGGAAAATCATGGATGGGACAGGCAGAAGACATTTACAGCTTGTGTGCCAGTTATCAGAACTCAAAGAAGCGAACGAATGGAAAAATATCCAGAGCACGTCAAACACCTCTACCAAACTGCCATCGCTTCAGAGCTTGGACAACACTTTCGAGAATGGCCAAAAGGCAAAACCAGCGCAGAAATTGACATGCTGGTGGAAAACCTCTGCACAAAAAAGACATCGTTATGATGATGTTGATGATGGCGATGGCGATGACTATGATGATGATGATGATGATGATGATGATGATGATGATGACGCTGATAATGATGATGATAATGATCATAATGGAACCTCTGCACAAAAAAAAGACATCGTTATAATGATGTTGATGATGGCGATGGCGATGACTATGATGATGATGATGATGATGATGACGATGATGATAATGATAATGATGATGATAATGATCATAATGGAACCTCTGCACAAAAAAGGCATCGTTATGATGATGTTGATGATGGCGATGGCGATGACTATGATGATGATGATGACGATAATGATGATGATGATGATGATGATGATGATCATAATGACGTTGTTACTTCCCTCCCTCTCTAACAAAATAGCGCCTCTTCCATGATGTCGCTTTAGTCATGAATTAAATGACAACTGAACCAGTGTCAGTTTCGGTGTCACTTTCATCACGGAGGTGTCACTGCGTGCGGACCTCTCTATATACTCTACACTACACCTGATAAGTCCCGAGACCACACTGCGCAGCATGATTTCCAGCTGATGGATGAAATGAATAAATGACTAATATGAACGAATTTACGACAAACGTGTCACGAATATGACCTAGCAGATGTCTGACGTGCGCTCGAACACTGAGCATTCTGCATAGATCCAAAACACGCAGAGCTGTCAACACGGCGAACTGCAGAGATTCCTGAAATGTATCCCCACTGTTTACCATAAGCTAAGGGCAGCGACACACCGAGGGATTATCGTCATGTGGGTACATGTGTCCTAGTGACACTGTGACCTAGTTAGGGCAGTCTCATATGATGGTGGGGTGCTAGCGATATGAGAACATGAGCGGGATCAAGTATCTATGTTTGTGTGGATGGGTGGTGGTGGTCGGGAGGGTGGGGTGGGAGAGGAGGGGAGAGTGGGGAGGGGGAGGGACGGTACAGGTAGATATGCAAAAAAATGAAACAACATGGGTCCAGTTACAGTCTAAGCCCCGGAAATTTTATCCCCCACATTTTAACCCCGGACATTTTCGATTCAAGCACTGACAGACGCTGAGTAAGTTTTGACCGTGGTTGTGGTGTTGGTGTATAATAATGGTGGTGACTCTTATGGCTGTGTGTGGTGGTGATGTGTTTGGTGGGTGTGGGTGATAGCAATAGATGTTCCTTTGTGGTACTGGTGAGGGTGTTAGTGGAAATGATTGCATTTGTTGACGATACAAGAAGGGGGGGGGGGGGGAGAGAGAGAGAGAGAGAGAGAGAGAGAGAGAGAGAGAGAGAGAGACAGAGAGAGAGACAGAGAGAGAGAGCGAGAAGAGAGAGAGAGAGAGAGAGAGAGAGAGACAGAGACAGAGACAGAGAGAAATATAATGATGATCATAATAACCAGTATATACCAGGAAAAAAGCCGAAGAGATCACGTCTGTTCATTGCAGCAGTTTAATCAACTGTTCATTGCAGCAGTTTTATCCCACTGTTCATTGCAGCAGTTTTATCCCACTGTTCATTGCAGCAGTTTTATCCCACTGTTCATTGCAGCAGTTTTATCAACTGTTCATTGCAGCAGTTTTATCCAACTGTTCATTGCAGCAGTTTTATCCCACTGTTCATTGCAGCAGTTTTATCAACTGTTCATTGCAGCAGTTTTATCCCACTGTTCATTGCAGCAGTTTTATCAACTGTTCATTGCAGCAGTTTTTTCCCACTGTTCATTGCAGCAGTTTTATCCCACTGTTCATTGCAGCAGTTTTATCAACTGTTCATTGCAGCAGTTTTATCCCACTGTTCATTGCAGCAGTTTTATCCCACTGTTCATTGCAGCAGTTTCATCCCACTGTTCATTGCAGCAGTTTCATTCCACTGTTCATTCCAGCAGTTTTATCCAACTGTTCATTGCAGCAGTTTTATCCAACTGTTCATTGCAGCAGTTTTATCCCACTGTTCATTGCAGCAGTTTTATCCCACTGTTCATTGCAGCAGTTTTATCCCACTGTTCATTGCAGCAGTTTCATCCCACTGTTCATTGCAGAAGTTTCATCCCACTGTTCAGTGCTGCAGTTTTATCCCACTGTTCATTGCAGCAGTTTTTATGCCACTGTTCATTGCAGGAGTTTCATCCCACTGTTCATTGCAGCAGTTTTATCCCACTGTTCATTGCAGCAGTTTCA
>CM065728.1:73941463-73946463 GCA_033310375.1 Conus canariensis | reverse complement strand
CATTCAGTAGGTCAGATGTGGCATGGACACATTGAGTCACCGATCCGCAACAATAGAAAGACTGGAAAGTTCAGTATATTCCTGTCATGTTGTTGGACATACACATTACTACAGTCATCACTGTTGGTATCTCCCTGACCTGTTGCTAGACACGTCACAGTACTCACTTTCATCATTGCCAGTGTGTTCTGGTCATCTTGTTGGACACGCGCAATGTACACTGTCATCACTGTTATACAGTTCCTGTCATCTTGTTGGACAAACCAACAATGTACATTGTCATCACTGTTATACAGTTCCTGTCATCTTGTTGGACAAATACACAATGTGCACTGTCATCACTGTTATACAGTTCATGTCATCTTGTTGAACACACACATAATGTACACTGTCATCACTGTTATACTGTACTTGCCATCTTGTTGAACACACATATAATGTACACTGTCATCACTGTTATACTGTTCCTGTCATCTTGTTTGCCAGAGGTCTTTGACAGAAGCCTGTGTTTGGGGTTTCAGATCAGTGTGAGGGATAGACAATCTGTTCAACTCTTTCTTTGTGGCACTCTCGGCAAGTTGATCAACCAGCTCGTTGTCGATTCACGAATCACTACACTGTGTGGTTTGAATGATGGAGAACAGTCAGAACAGATTTGATGCTGCCTTTGTCTTGCAACAAAAAGCACATATCACAAGACAACATCACTTTTCACTACAGTGATATTGAAGTCGTTTTCATTGATACATCTGGCGGAAATTGGGGGGGTGGGGGGGGGGGGGTGGTGAGGGCGGAGAGGACAGACATGTCCATGCACTCACACTATGCTTTAAATGACAGGTTCCATGTCTGCATCTTGAAGGCAGAACAAGGGACAGAGCTGTCCCATACAATCCGGTTTTCACTTGTTTTCTAACAACACATCAGTCTTCTAACATTTCACCTGCATGGTCTCATGCACTGACCAAATGTGCCGCCATACATAGCGTGTTCCACTTCCATGTGCCGTTTTGTGTACTCGGGTTATCAGCGTCTGCGTCAGGGGTCCACGAAATACTGAGAGTGAAGTCTAGGGCTTTGCAAACAGTCAAACCACTTAGACAGCGGAGGAACCGCAAAGGAGCTGTTGTGTTGACCGGACAGAAGAGGTGAGCAAATGGGCTTGTCTCCGCTTGTCTTCTTCTTATGGTGTTGTAAATAAACGGTAGTGCTAGTCGGCGGTAAGCATTCTTAGCAAGAGGTGTACATCAACTCTTTGCTGCGTATGCTAGGTGCATTTTACAACCATCTGAACAGCCAAAGATGGTAAGAGACGATAAAGCTGCAAGTACCAAAGAAAAAGATTGCACAGGGCTGAGAACACTTCTTACAGCACTGTGTGAGTTTTGCGAATGAACAATATGTAATGATCTTGAACAATGCTCTGACGATGAATTCATGATTAATGTAACGATTTCATGAAGCTTCTGTTATGATTTTCTTCTTTTTCTTCTTCTTCTATTATGATAATAATAATATAGTTATTATATTATTATTATTATTATTATTTTGTTGTTGTTGTTGTTGTTGTTGTTGTTATCATTACTATTTTTCTGGTTATTCTCCTTCTTTTTCTTCTTCTTCTTCTTCTTCTTCTTCTTCTTCTTCTTCTTCTTTTTCATTATTGTTATTATTATGATTAGTGGTATTATTAGTATTATTATCGCCATCATCATTATCATTATTATTATCATTGTTGTTATTGTGGTTGCTGTTGTTGTTATTACTGTTTTGTAGTTGTTGTTGTTGGTACTACTACATACTACTACTACTACTACTACTACTACTACTACTACTACTATATAACATAATGGGTTGCCTGCTTGGGTAGAGCCAATTGAAGAACTGCCTGCTAGAGCTAATCATTTGTTTCCAGTGTCATTCAGGCGGGTATCAGTCATCATCTTATCTCTTATTCCTTCGTTGTCTACGAAGGATGAATGCTATGTTAGTACGTGTCGTCCATACCAAACGCCAAACTGGCCTTCTCCTCCGAAAATAGGTAATGGGATTTACGTGTGTGCAAGTTCTCATGCGTGCGTTTACACACGGAATCCCAGTTTACTCGGAGATTCGAACCTGCAATCCCAGAATCACCTGAACCACCAGTGTGTCATTCTAAGACTAAGCAAGTTCTATTCCGCTGGGCCGTCATAAAGTATTGTTTCGTTTCTCCTGTCAGTCTGTAAAATTCAAATTTGGTTTCTACCCTCATCGTTCGTTAACCTTTGCTGAGTTTAAAATGTTTTTCATTGCTCTGTGGAGGTTTTAATGTTCATTTTAGAAAGAGTTAGGAGATGTCGAGACCCCTGAATATTTAAGTCATAAGGTGTCAAAATCATTGGTGTCAAAGGATTTGGAACCTAAACAAAACAACAATGTTAACGATTAACAATGAAGTGTGTGTGTGTGTGTGTGTGTGTGTGTGTGTGTGTGTGTGTGTGTGTGTGTGTGTGTGTGTGTGTGTGTCTTTTACCAGAGGTTCGATTTTAATTATGTTGCACTAGCATTTTCAAGCGAATATCATGTTCGTGTATGCATGGTTTTTGTTCGTTTGGTTTTTATACATTGCTGCTAATCTTTTCTTTCGTGTAAATGTATAGGAGCGTTATCTGATCGCACTGATCCCCTGTGTGCGACCATAGGATGAGCAGAACAGACTTTCAGAACTTTCCTGGAGCTGGTCTGCCTAGTGCATCACATAGAGATTGTTCTGGTTGAGCTTCACTAGCATGTCCTTACGTTTGAGCATTCACCAGATAGTGTGCTTTGTCACGTCCCTTCTGGCCTCGTATACCATGAGAGATCTATCTAACGCTCTTGCATGACTCATGGGGAAATAGCAGATGTGTTTTTTGTTCAACATTTCATCTGAAAATAACGTATTGACGAGAAATGACCTTCCCTCAACTGTCTAAACACTCCGTTCCACATCCAGTTTGCGGACATTTTGAGAAGTCTAGTGACTGTCTGTTCGATCTTCGTTTTCATTGTCTTGACTGTTGTTTGTTTTGCCTGGAGAAGACCAAAGGAGTCGAAACGCGTCGTGTTTGTCCTGTGGTTTGTTTCTTTAGTTCAGCGGGCATAGTCATTTTTCTTTGAAGTTCGTCTAAATAACGTCTGGGGCGAACAAAATACATGGGACAGAGAGAAAGAGAGGCGGGGGGGAGGGAGGGGGGCTGGTGTGAAAAGACTTTACACATATCAAAGCAGGATACTAAGGGAAGGTAAAGCGAGAGGATCACGTGGCCGAGAGCCTACCGTTGACAGGGTGGTGGGGACTGTCAGTCGTGTGGGAGCGGTGGAGTGGGACAGGTATGTGGTTGGCTTCATGTTTCTGTGTGCCGACACTCACTTTCCTTGTTAGTTCAGCTCGGTCTGTACATAAGCTTACTTCCGACATGAGAAAAGAGACTTCTGCCATTTAACCATTAGACGTGTGTGTGTGTTAGTTAGTGTGTGTGTGTGTGTGTTAGTGTGTGTTAGGGTGTGTGTTAGTGTGTGTGTGTGTGTGTGTGTGTGTGTGTGTGTGTGTGTGTGTGTGTGTGTGTGTGTTAGTGTGTGTGTGTGTGTGTGTTAGTGTGTGTTAGTGTTAGTGTTAGTGTGTGTGTGTGTGTGTGTGTGTGTGTGTGTGTGTGTGTGTATGTGTGTGTGTGTCAGTGTGTATGTTAGTGCGTGTGTGTGTGTGAGAGAGAGAGAGAGAGAGAGAGAGAGAGAGACAGACAGACAGACAAGAGAGACAGCGAGAGACAGAGAGAGACAGAGACAGAGAGAGAGAGGGAACAGAGTAGTATGTAGTAGTAGTAGTAGTAGTGGTGGTGGTGGTGGTGGTGGTAGTAGTAGTGGTGGTGGTGGTGGTAGAAGTAGTAGTAGTGACAGTAGTAGTAGTAGTAGCTGTTGTTGTTGTTGTTGTTGGTGGTGGTGGTGGTGGTGGTGGTGGAGCAGTAGTTGTTGTAGTAATAATCGTAGTTTAACAGCAGTTTCAAACACCCCCTTCCTCGTGCTCTTTTTCTGTAAATAACCGTCCTTTGGATTCCATTCCTTGCTGTACATGGTTCCTTCGTGTTTGTTATCACTCTGTACACGTGCATTGTAAATTCTTCTTTGTTTTGGTTTGTCTTGTTTTATCTGTCTCACGTTTATTCTTTCACGTTCTTTCATGTTTACTTTTTTCATTTTTTGAAAGTTAAGATTGACATCCAAAGAGCAGTTTCTTAGCAATCGTTGGAAAGGGGACTACCAGTATTTTTTTTTATGTTTATCGCTCACAGGCAAACTAGAACTGCTTTGAACCTGGACACACACACTATTATCTCAAGTATTCAAGTAGGTACTACAAAGGTTGTCGTTCGAGAAAAGATGATAAAGACGGGTGTACATGTGTGTCTTTCTTTATCAGCAGCACTGAGTAGGCTAATATCAGAGAGCCTCTTTTCCGAATAGGTGAATGTTTTGCCCGGCTTGATGAAGTCGAGGGGGAACAAACGGGAACTTCATCATTTAGTTTCCAAGTGAGGTGACTGCAGGTTGGAATCGAAACAAACTGAAAACAAACAAAACAAACAAAACAAAACAAAACAAAACAAACAAACAAAGACAGCATTCCGCCGAACAAAAGAGACAAACAAATTAGAACACGAAACACGACGCGTTTCGACCTCTTTGGTCTTCTTCAGGCAAGACAAACAACATCCAAAACAATGACAACGAAGAACGAACAGACGGTCACCTATCTCCTTAAACTGGGCACGTGGTACACGTGGAATGAATATGGAGTCCTTTTTGCGCCCAGTTTCAGGAGATGAGTGCTTGTTCTTTATTATATAAACACTTTACAGCAGACTCCACGAAAACCTTATTCAGAGATAATCACCTGACGTGATCTTTGGATTTCTGAGTGAGATTAACATTTTTCATCTGACCTAAGATTTTACGGAAGAAAGATTTTTAACGAAGTTTCT
>CM065728.1:73926463-73931463 GCA_033310375.1 Conus canariensis | reverse complement strand
GATCTAAGGAAAAGCATGGGAACAATGGACGGAGGTCGAGTTTGACAAAGTACGCCCTGTGGGCAGCATGCTGGATTAGAGCATGTGCCCCGATGGACTCTCCGTCACGCACATAGGCATGCTAGATTCACACCCAGCGGCAGCCATTCTGACCAATCAGAAGCCGTGCACGATGGACCAGACAAACACGTGTACGACGGGGAAATACAACACGCGTAATGTGTTGATTCCACCACACACACACACACACACGCACAGAGTTTCAGTTTTAGTTTCAGTTTCATTTAGGAGCCGTCACTGCGTGCGGACTAGTCCATATACGCTACACCACATCCGCTAAGTTATGAGACCACACTACGCATGATTTTAAGCTGATGGATAAATGAATGAATGACTAAGTTGAGAGAATTTAAGAAGAGGGTCTCGTGGCCCCGACTTAGCAGATGTCTGACCTACGCATTAGCCCAACGCGCTAGTCAGACCTTGAGTACCTACCTAACATTGCTTGTGTCATTTTTATCATTGTATGTGTGTGTAGTGAATGTACACATGTGTGTGTGTGTGTGTATGGATGTGTGGGCATGGGCCCGTGTGTTTGTGTGAGCGCATGTGTGTGTGTGTGTGTGTGTGTGTGTGTGTGTGTGTGTGTGTGTGTGTGTGTGTGTGCGTGATGTGCGTGTATGCGTATGGATGAGTGTGCGCACGTGTATGTGCGAGCATGTATGTATGTGTGCGGGCGCACATGTGTGTGTTTGCGTGTGTGCAAGTGTGTGCGTGTACAGAAGTGCACGTGCATGTGTGTGTGTGTGTGTGTGTGTGTGTGTGTGTGTGTGTGTGTGTGTGTGTGTGTGTGTGATTTGTGGGCTTGTGTGAGCATACGTACGTATCTGCAGATGTCTGTGTACGTGTATGTGTGCATGTGTGTGTGTCTTTGTATGTTGACGCGCACGCGCGCGCGCGCGCGCGCGCACACACACACACACACACACACACACACACACACACACACACACACAATACACCCCTTCCCTACCCTGCAAATCACAAAGTCCCTTCCAAAATTACTTTCTCCAAATCACACCCCCCTCCCCCCTCCCCCCCCCCCCCCCACCACCATTCTATCGAACGCTACAGCCAAAGAGGGTGACGAGGGCAATACTGAAAGCGCACATAGTGCAGACTTCACACCGGTGTCTGAGTCCCCCCGTCAGCAGACCTCCACCCCCGGCCTTCTCCATAGCGTCAGTGTCACCATGCACACCATAACCATTCTGTCGGGGGATGATGTGGAGAAAGGGGGGGGGGGGAGTGTCATCCATCTCGCCCCCCACCCCCCAAAGTGTGTCAGTGACCTGACAGTGACCCAACTGACTGAGTGGCTCAGTGGCCAGACACCCTCACTAACAGTGAGAATGGCTGCAGTTCATGTTGGGATCCATGACTGCGCTCAAGTCCAGGCCTCAGCAGACAGTGCCATCAGCAGTGACAAGTGGAAAGACCTTCTCTCCCAGTGCCGGAGGGTCTTTCCCAGAGCGTCACTGCTAGCTTCTGCTGTCCTTTCTGCTAGAGGACGACACCTTCAACCGTCATTCAAGAACAGGAACCTGCAGCAGGTGTGTGACGGCATGGGTGTGCACTACAGGGACCACACCACTGTCTTCATTGCCAGCGGTGGAGCACCTAGGATGGCTTTGTGCCAAAATGCAATTCTGCCTTCAAGGAAAAGTGGCGCAGCGGGGTGGGGCTGTGCCTTGCTAAGAATCTGCTTGCCCTACGATGGCTTTGTGCCAATGCAAAGATGTCTGCCTGTCCAGAGGCAAATTGGGAGACGGTGTGCCTTGCTGAAAATCTGCTGGCCAGGAAACAGGCAGACGGCAATGGCCACACAGAGGGGCAGTGACCACAGTGACCTCGCTTCACTGGACGTCCTCTTCACTTCCCCCATGTTGCATCACCGCTCCGTTCCTCCTACAGTCTCTTCAACCAAAGATAGGATTATCAGCACTAACATTATTATTATCATCATCATTATCACTGTTATGATTACTATTATTAGTATTAATGATACTAATGATTTACTATTGTTATCATTTTAATTTTGTTATTACCGTATAACTGTTACAACTATATTAGTTACCATTATTATTAATATTATCATTATGTACTAGTATATGTCTTGCATTTCAACTCACTCTCTTTCCAATTTCCTACATTATTACTATCATTACTTCATGAGTATAATCATGATTATGACTATTACTATTTATATATTTCTTAGACGATTATTATCATTATCATTATCATCATTAACAAATATTATCATCATTATTATTATTATTACTGTTATCATTATTGCTATTGTTATTGTTATCATTAATATAGTTATTATTATTGTTGTTATTATTGTTATTACATTGTTGTTCTTCTTGTTAGAATTATTGGTATTATCATCATTATTATTATTATCATTATTATTATCATTATTATCATCATTATCATTACTACTACTACTACTATTATTATAATTTATATTATTATTATTATCATTGCTATTGTTATTATTATCGTTGTTATCATCATCATCATTGCCATTATTACTGTTGCCGCTATAACCATGTGGTTCGACTATCCTCTTACCTGTCTACATTCTCTCCTTCAGCAAGTTTAATTACTATTATTGCTGCAGCCACTATTTCATGTTATGACTACAAGTGGCAGTAATCGTCCTCTTATTATTTTTCTATATTTGTTTATCATCATCACCACCGCTGTTATTATTAATATTGTTATTATTATTATCATTATCATTATTATTATCATTATTATTATCATTATGAATATTATTATTATTATTATTAATATTATTATCATTATCTTAATTATCATCACCATCATCATCATTATTATTATCATTATCATTATCAGTGTTGTTATTATTACCATGATTACTATTATTATTGTTGTTATCATTATTATCATCATTATTATTGTTGTCATCATCATCATCATCATCATCATTACAATTTTTGTTGCTGTTGTTATATTATTGTTATTACCATCATCATTATAATTATAATTCTAACCCGTATTGTATCCTTCCTAACAGCCTCATTTCCGTTCCCAATTTGAGGAGCGAAGTGACTGTTCATTCTTCGTTTTGATTGTCTGAGTGTTGTTTTTCTTGTCTGCAGGAGCAAATCCCACTAAGACTAGACATGCTCATAAGCCGTCAAGGACGACAAAACATAGCACAGTTCTTTGTGTTTCTATCAGCAGTGGAAGAATTGAAGAAGTAGACGTCACCATGTTCCAGGCATGATAATAGACCACAATGTTTCATGGACTGCTCACAGCAAAATATTATGCATAACAGTATCCAGCCAAACATTGATTCGGCAGAATTCAGCAATATTTGAACTTTCATGCTAGAAAATTTATTCCTGAACGCATACGTGCGTATGTGTGCGTGTGCGTGTGCGTGCGTGCGTGCGTGCGTGGTGTGTGTGTGTGTGTGTGTGTGTGTGACTCTTGTGTGTGTGTGTGTGTGTGTGTGTGTGTGTGTGTGTGTGTGTGTGTGTGATGGTCAGGTTTGGGGACGAGGGGTCAGTGCGGTTGTTGTGGTGCACCCTGCTGGGGCTGGTCATCGCCTGTCGTCACGCGGTGTGGTACGTGCTGCGCAGGACCAGTGTGGTCACGTGGTGCACAGGACCCAAGCCGCCCGCCACTGCGCGCCGTATCCAAACTCTGCGTTTCTTCACTAGATGGTGGGTCATACTGTCATGTGCCTGTGGATTTCTTCTTCCTAAAATAGTGGGTGACACTGTCATGCGCCTGTGGATTCTTTCTTCCTCACATCATGCGTTTTAAAGTGTCATGTATACCCATCGGTTCCCTTTTCTTCACATGTTCAGTGGCATTGTCATGTACCTGTGGGTTTCTTCAGTCACATTGTCATGTGCCTGTTGGTTCACTCCTTCTCACATGTTGATTTACCTTGTCATATGCCTGTGGATTTCATCTTCTTCACATGTTGATTTACCTTGTCATATGCCTGTGGATTTCATCTTCACATGTTGATTTACCTTGTCATATGCCTGTGGATTTCATCTTCACATGTTGATTTACCTTGTCATATGCCTGTGGATTTCATCTTCACATGTTGATTTACCTTGTCAAATGCCTGTGGATTTCATCTTCACATGTTGATTTACCTTGTCATTATGCCTGTGGGTTTCTCCTCCTTCTTCACATGTTGATTTACCTTGTCAATGCCTGTGGGTTTCTTCTTCTTCTTCTCACATGTTGATTTACCTTGTCATGTACATGTGGATTTCTTCTCTTCTTTTTCACATGTTGATTTACCTTGTCATATACCTGTGGGGTTCTTCTTCACATGTTGATTTACCTTGTCATATACCTGTGGGGTTCTTCTTCTTCACATGTTGATTTACCTTGTCATATACCTGTGGGGTTCTTCTTTCACATGTTGATTTACCTTGTCATATACCTGTGGGGTTCTTCTTCTTCACATGTTGATTTACCTTGTCATATACCTGTGGGGTTCTTCTTCTTCACATGTTGATTTACCTTGTCATATACCTGTGGGGTTCTTCTTCTTCACATGTTGATTTACCTTGTCATATACCTGTGGGGTTCTTCTTCTTCACATGTTGATTTACCTTGTCATATACCTGTGGGGTTCTTCTTCTTCACATGTTGATTTACCTTGTCATATACCTGTGGGGTTCTTCTTCTTCATATGTTGATTTACCTTGTCATATACCTGTGGGGTTCTTCTTCTTCACATGTTGATTTACCTTGTCATATACCTGTGGGGTTCTTCTTCTTCACATGTTGATTTACCTTGTCATATACCTGTGGGGTTCTTCTTCTTCACATGTTGATTTACTTTGTCATATACCTGTGGGGTTCTTTCTTACTTATTCTTGTCATTCCTTGGTTTTCTCTCACATGTTGATTTACCTTGTCAATACCTGTGG
>CM065728.1:73876463-73921463 GCA_033310375.1 Conus canariensis | reverse complement strand
ACCAGAATCGCAAAAGTAAATTGAACGACAGCAAGCGCATACATATCCCAGCGGACAAACTTTCTCTCGCTGTAACAAGACACCGAAGGCTTGTCTGGAATAATTTATGTATGTGACCAAGGCTGCCTGTCCAAGATTACCTTATAGGGTACAGTGACATGTGATCGTATCACAGAAAGAACGAAGAACTCCTTGAAGGACGACATCATGGACAAGGTGGTTACCACACTTCTGCCCGTAGACTGCGACTGAGAACAGACTGCGATGTTTTATTCATCAGAGGTTTTCTACGAGGGTGAATGAACTCATCCGATGACATTCATGAAACACACACATACACACACACGCGCGCGCGCGCGCGTGCCCGCCCGCACGCACGCAACACACACACACACCACACACACACACACACACACACACACACACACACACACTCACACACCACACACACCGCGCGCGCGCGCGCGCGCGCGCGCGCACGCACGCACGCACGCACGCACACACACACACACACACACACACACACACACACACACACAATCAATGCCAGTGAAATGAGAGTTGGCATCACAATGTTACGAGGTTACAGTTTCTCAAAACATACGGTGCTTTACGTAAGAAAAGGGGCCAGTACCACTCGACATGACGTGTAGTTGATGAATCCATAAAGTCAAGCTGAAAAGCACGTGAGTATTGGGGCTATTGACTAACAGCAGAGACAGATCTACTTGCAAAGTGAGGCGACTGCAGGCGGAAATCTAAACAGATTTTAAAAGTGTTTATAAGGCTCCGCCGAAACACGTAGACAAACGAATCACAAGACAAAACACGACACGCTTCGACCTCTTCTTCAAGCAGGAAACACAACACTCAGGACAACGAAAATGACAAGTGGTGTTTATCTTGCTTGAAGAAGACCTAAGAGGTCGAAGCGCATGGTGATTTGTTTTGTGATTAGGTTGTCTACGTTTTGCTGTGGAGCCTTATAAATACCTTTTTCGCGTCACTCGTGTGGCCTTTTGTCATGGCCAGCGACAATAAGAGTAATGACGTCATCTAACTGATTGGTGTGGCGTATGCTCCACAAGCACAATGAAAAAGATGACGTCATTAAACTGTTGACGTGTGCTCCACAGGGACAATGACAAAGATGACAACATCTAACTGTGACGTGGGCTCCACTGTCATAATGAGAAAGATGACGTCATCTAACTGTGA
Source organism: Conus canariensis (assembly GCA_033310375.1). Classification (NCBI taxonomy): domain Eukaryota; kingdom Metazoa; phylum Mollusca; class Gastropoda; order Neogastropoda; family Conidae; genus Conus; species Conus canariensis. The sequence continues at coordinate 73,920,245 of CM065728.1, read as the reverse complement.
CGTGTGCTCCACAGGCACAATGAGAAAGATGACGTCATCTAACTGTGACGTGTGCTCCCCAGACACAATGAGAATGGTGACATTTAACTGTGACGTGAGTTCCATTGGCGCAATGAGAAAGATGACGACATCTAACTGTGACGTGTGCTCCACAGGCGCAATGAGAAAGATGACGACATCTAACTGTGATGTGTGCTCCACAGGCGCAATGAGAAAGATGACGTCATCTCACTGTGACGTGTGCTCCACAGGCGCTGCCCATCGTGTTCCTGACCAACGCGGCTCTGTCCATGCTGTACTACGTGGGCGCCATGCAGTTCCTGGTCAGGGTGATCGGCAACACCATGCAGGTCATTCTGGACACCACCCCCATTGAGTCCACCGGGGTGGCTTCCTCCATCTTCATGGAAGGGGTGAGATGAGGCCATGTCTTCTCTCTGTTTCTGTCTCTGTCTGTCTGTCTGTCTGTCTCTCATGTCTTCTCTCTGTTTCTGTCTCTGTCTGTCTGTCTGTCTGTCTGTCTCTCTCTCTCTCTATGTCTCTGTCTCTCTCTCTCAGTAATTGCATGAGTGCGCATGCGCGTGCGTGTGTGTGTGCGTGCGTGCCTAAGTGTGTGTGTGTGTGTGTGTGCATGCGTGCGTGCGTGTGTGTGTGTGTGTGTGTGTGTGTGTGTGTGTGTTTGTGTGTGTGAGTCCAATCATTTATTTCCCACAGAATAATCATGGAACTGTGAACAATATAAGAAAAACAAAAAACAAAAATCACGAAAGTATACAATCAAGAGTACCTTCCATGTTTTTACTACGTAAACACTGAAACTGAATTCAGTGTGAATATTCATCGACTGTTCCGCTTTAAATGTTTCATCACATAAAAAAAACTGGGGGGGGGGGGGGGGGGGGGGGCAAAGCAGTTAAATATTTCGTACAAAATCAATAATTCAATACTGGATCTGGTCCATAGATCAAAGTGACAAGAGGTTGTGTTTGTTTGTTTGGTTTTTTTTTTTGCTCCAATGTAAAAACAGCAGTCTTCCCCAAGATTTTGAACCTCATCATCTATTCAAAACTGTTGAGCTTTCGCCTTGTCCTGGTTCGGAGACGATAAGCAAAAAGACCACAAGCAAAGAAAAGCCCCACCATACCCACATGTGTTCTGGTGTGTCCTCTCCTCCAGTGTCACTGGTGAACACACCCCGTTGCTCCGATTACCGGATATCCGGTCCTCGGCAAGGTATAGATAAATTTCAAGGCCAAATTGACTTCGTCCAGTCAGACTATACAGCCAGTGATTTGCTGCCAAATTCTGCTGTGTTTTGATAATGTAGACTGTCATTCGCAGGCCAAATAACATTATTTAAGTTTCAAATATAACCCCCATCTCTTTCTAAACTCAACATTATTTAGACTTCGACCAGTTCTAACGAAACGTTGAAGAGTGTTTTGCGGATGATGGCCGGCATTACAAAGTCTCACAACTAAACTTTCCGATGGTGATTCTGGCCAAAATGCATCTCCCCACAGAGAATGCCATAGTGTTCTTGTTGTTTAGACCGGCTAGTCTGTTTTGGACCTGTCGTGTGGACCGAATGTATACTCCATGTAACTGCTTTTATCACATGCAAGTTGCCTTTCCATCATAAAGGCAGATAAATATTTCTATGTCATTGGTAAGGACAGGTTTTTAAACATGCATTTTACTGTTGTTGAATGAAATGAGAAAAGACAAATGAATTAACCGTCTATGAGTTTTTCATACACACACACACACACACACACACACACACACAACACACACACACACACACATATATATATATATATATATATATATATATATTATATAGAGAGAGAGAGAGAGAGAGAGAGAGAGAGAGAGATTTATCTATAGTATGTTGACCATCTACAGGTTAGTGCTATGCTGGCTATTCGCCCTTACTTAAACCAGACGACCAAGTCCGAGCTGTTCGCCCTGACCACGGCTGCTCTGGCATCCATAGGAGGAGCCTACCTGGCCATTCTGGCACAGTTCGGGGTGAGTGCAGACTGGAACCAAACCAAGTCTCGGCAGGGATGGTTCGGTGTTTGGTACAATGACAGTGGATGAGTTGATGGTGTCTTGGCAGGGATGGTTCGGTGTTTGGTACAATGACAGTGGATGAGTTGATGGAGTCTTGGCAGTGATGGTTCGGTGTTAGGTACAATGACAGTGGATGAGTTGATGGAGAGAACACTGGAACCAAAGCAAGTCTTGGCAGTGATGGTTCGGTGTTTGGTACAATGACAGTGGATGAGTTGATGGAGTCTTGGCAGTGATGGTTCGGTGTTTGGTACAATGACGGTGGATGAGTTGATGGAGAGAACACTGGAACCAAAGCAAGTCTCGGCAGTGATGGTTCGGTGTTTGGTACATTGACAGTGGATGAGTTGATGGCGAGAACATTCCAGTAACAAACTGTAAAGAATCTTCTATTAGATTCTACTGACAAACAGTGTATTTCTTAAATATGGGTAAAACAAACTAATACTGCAGGTGGTGACTAATGATGAAAACAGTCTTGATGTTGGAAACAAGCGCAGAGAAATGACGATGGCCAATGTAAGTTAAAACCGACCAGAGTCTGTCTAGACTTTGTAGTGAAAACGTCATACATTAATCATGTTTTTTGCTAATTATAAAAGACATGAAATTAACAAATACTACACTCACACACACACGCATATACATATATAAAAACATATATGTGCGAGTTTACACACACACACACACATCTCTCTCTCTCTCTCTCTCTCTCTCTAATTATAGACAAAGCTTACTCTTATGTCTTAGATTCAAGAAATAGGGGGAGATAAGCATTTATATCTGCAGTGGTAGATAATTCTGCCTAATTAGCAGTATGAGCTTGAGTGGGTGAATGGGGATTAATAAATGCTTCTCAAAAAGAGCCTTCAGCAAGCTTATAGTCTCCATGGGGGAGACAATCTCCAAAGGGAGGATACTTACTAGCATATCATAGCTCCTGGTCAGATACCAGTATTTTGAAACCTGATTGTTTCTCCTCAGTGACCTCGGAAAGTGGTAACTTGGCTCCTCTGCCTTTCCAGCCCCAAGCAGAATGCAATCCCAGAAATAGGCTGGTGTGCAATACCATAGTATGTCTGTTGAGTTTTCAAAAAACCAACTGAAGATGCCACCTAAGAAGCAAAAGAAAATCATGAAACAACAAAACAAGCTACATTTTCTAGTGAAAAGTAGAAAATATTATAAGATAACCTCTTAAGACACAATTGCTGAGGGCAGTTCTTGGAATGAATCCACAAGGAACTAAATTACAATAAACAGTAAACAAGTTGGGTATTTTTTGCTCCCATAAGAAAACCTAACACAGAGTAACTTTTATTCAAGACTGGCACAGCCTTTTAAACTTGAATAAAGTCAGACAAATACATAGACGAACAATCTAATAGTGGGGGAAAAAACAAGCGCAGGCCAACAACTGAACTATCTTCATAGTAATGACTTGGCAAAGATTTGGACTTAAGGGGGGGGGGGGGGGGGGGGGGAATTTGAAGATGGAGAAACTGGGAACATGAAATTAAGAAAATATGTTACAGATATGAAAACTCTTCACTAGCTGCATAAGGGAACCACCACAATCCCTTTTGAAGGCAGATATATTTGTATTGGCAATACAAATATATCTGCCTTCAAAAGGGATTGTGGTGGTTCCCTTATGCAGCTAGTGAAGAGTTTTCATATCTGTAACATATTTTCTTAATTTCATGTTCCCAGTTTCTCCATCTTCAAATCCCCCCCCCCCCCCCCCCCCCTCCTTAAGTCCAAATCTTTGCCAAGTCATTACTATGAAGATAGTTCAGTTGTTGGCCTGCACTTGTTTTTTCCCCCACTATTAGATTGTTCGTCTATGTATTTGTCTGACTTTATTCAAGTTTAAAAGGCTGTGCCAGTCTTGAATAAAAGTTACTCTGTGTTAGGTTTTCTTATGGGAGCAAAAAATACCCAACTTGTTTACTGCTTATCGTTTACTGTTCCCTGCCTCATTTCATTTCCGATTAAATTACAATAAACTAATAAATTCCAAGGATAAGTAACCGAGCACCATTCCAGCAACTTACAGAGCAGCTTGGTGTTGCAATGACAGCAAGAAATATTTGATTATAAACAAAGTTGCTCTGTAAGTTGCTGGAATGGTGCTCGGTTACTTATCCTTGGCATTTAATAGTTTCTTGTAATTCAGTCCCTTGCGGATTCATTCCAAGAACTGGCCCTCAGCACTTGTGTCTTAAGAGGTTATCTTATTATATTTTCTACTTTTCACTAGAAAATGTAGCTTGTTTTGTTGTTTCATGATTTTCTTTTGCTTCTTAGGTGGCGCCTTCGGTTGGTTTTTTGAAAACTCAACAGACATACTATGGTATTGCACACCAGCCTATTTCTGGGATTGCATTCTGCTTGGGGCTGGAAAGGCAGAGGAGCCAAGTTACCACTTTCTGAGGTCACTGAGGAGAAACAATCAGGTTTCAAATACCAATATCTGACCACGAGTTATAATATTATGTTAGTGAGTTTTCTCCCTTTGGAGATTGTCTCCCCCTTGGAGACTATAAGCTTGCTGAAGGCTCATTTTGAGAAGCATTTATTAATCCCCATTCACCCACACAAGCCCATACTACTAGTTAGGCAGAATTATCTACCACTGCAGATATAAATGCTTATCCCCTCTTTTTTTTCAATCTAAGACATAAGAATAAACTTTGTTTATAATTGAATATTTCTTGCAGTCATTGCAACACCCCGCTGCTCTGTAAGTTGCTGGAATGGTGCGCGGTCACTTATCCTTGGAATTTAATAGTTTCTTGCACACACACACACACACACCATATATATATATATATATACACAATATCAATAACCATAATAATGATAACAATACTGCTAACTGTCAGGTGTCTTTGGAGTTCATGCTGCCGGCCATGGTGATCAGTGCCCCTGCCACCTTCGCTGTCTGCAAGCTGGTGGTGCCAGAGAACAGAAAGCCCAAAGAGATCACCTTAGATGAGGAACTGCCCCCGAAATGTACGTTGTTTTCCCATGTGCGTGTGAATGGAGTGAGAGAGAGAGAGAGAAAGTGTGTGTGTGTGTGTGTGTGTGTGCGCGCGCGCGAATTTGTGAATGAGTTAGTGAGTGAGAGACAGACAGAGAGAGTGGTGTGTGTGTGTGTGTGCGTGACCTGAATAAAACAAGCATAACCTTTTGATAACCGCAATTTTTTTTTTCAATTGAATGGTGAAGTACACAGTAGTTTTCCCTTTTAAGCGAAACAAAATCCTTGCGTAACAAATGAGTGACATGCAATATCAAAAGAAAAGAAACAGCGTGTCGAAATTGAACATTTAGCAGAACATTTTACTTGGGTCAGTAGCACACACCTAGCAGTGAGTTCTAGAACCACAGTATACCAGGATGCTTCACGGTAGCGTTAAGCATTTCTCGTGAAGAATGGCCTTGAACTATACACAGCACCATCTGTCGTACATCAGAACACGTCGTCTGTGTACTCAACAACTAACCAGAGATGCAAGCCATTTCTTGTCTTTTTCAGGACCCTTTTGAGGGTCAGGTCCACTACAGCCTTTCCAAACATAGCCCCTTCATCTGCTTCGGTGTTCCCAGGCCACCTGATATTTGCTAAAAACAGACTTATTCGTTGTTTCCAGACCATCTTTGGCTAATGACAGGAATGTTCAGCCTTCCAAGACCCTCTAAGATTTTGCTAAGGACAAACTTGTTCGATGTTCCCAGTCCCTCTGAGATTTGGCTAAGGACAGACTTGTTGGGTGTTTCCAGTCCCCTGAGATTTGGCTAAGGACAGACCTTCGGTGTGCCCAGGCCCTTTGAAATTTGGCTAAGGACAGACTTGTTAGATGTTCCCAGTCCCCTGAAATTTGGCTAAGGACAGACCTTTAGGTGTGCCCAGGCCCTTTGAAATTTGGCTAAGGACAGTCTTGGGTTTTCCCAGTCCCCTGAGATTTGGCTAATGTTAGACCTTTAGGTGTGCCTAGGCCCTTTAAAATTTGGCTAAGGGCAGTCTTGTTGGATTTCCCAGTCCCTCTGAGATTTAACTAAGGACAGACGTCTTTCCAGGCCTTCTGAGATTTGGCAAAGGAAAGACTTGTTTAGTCTTTCAAGCCGTCGAGATTTGGCTTACAACAGACCTTTTTGTGTTACTAGGCCCTGTGAAATTTGGCTAAGGACAGACTTATTCGGTGTTCCCTTGCCTTCTGGGATTGGCTAAGGACAGGCTTATTCGGTGTTTCCTTGCCTTTTGGAATTTGGCTAAGGACAGGCTTGTTCGGTGTTTCCTTGCCTTTTGGGATTTGGCTAAGGACAGGCTTGTTCGGTGTTTCCTTGCCTTTTGGGCTTTGGCAAAGGACAGGCTTGTTCGGTGTTCCTTGCCTTCTGGGATTGGCTAAGGACAGGCTTGTTCGGTGTTTCCTTGCCTTTTGGGCTAAGGACATGCTTGTTCGGTGTTTCCTTGCCTTTTGGGATTGGCTGAGGACAGGCTTGTTCGGTGTTCCCTTGCTTCTGGGATTGGCTAAGGACAGGCTTTTCGGTGTTTCCTTGCCTTTTGGATTTGGCTAAGGACAGGTTTGTTCGGTGTTTCCTTGGGCCTTTTGGATTTGGCTAAGGACAGGATTGTTCGGTGTTCATTGCCTTTTGGATTTGGCAAAGGACAGTCTTGTTGGTGTTCCTTGCCTTCTGGATTGGCTAAGGACAGGCTTGTTCGGTGTTCCTTGCCTTTTGGCGAAGGACATGCTTGTTCGGTGTTTCCTTGCCTTTTGGATTTGCTGAGGACAGACTTGTTCGGTGTTACCTAGCTTTGGGATTGGCTAAGGACAGGCTTGTTGGTGTTCCCTTGCCTTCTGGGATTTGGCAAGGACAAATTATTCGGTGTTACCAGGTCCTCTGATATTTGGCGAAGGACAAATTCGTTCGGTGTTACAAGCCCTCGAAATTTGGCTAAGGACAGACTTGTTCGGTGTAACCAGGCCCTCTGAGATCTGGCTAAGGACAGACCTGTCTGGTGTTCCCCGACCCTCTGAGATCTGGCGAAGGACAGACTTGTTCGGTGTAACCAGGCCCTCTGAGATTTGGCTAAGGACAGACCTGTTGGGTGTTCCCCGACCCTCTGAGATTTGGCTAAGGACAGACTTGTTCGGTGTAACCAGGCCCTCTGAGATTGGCTAAGGACAGACCTGTTGGTGTTCCCCGACCCTCTGAGATTGGCGAAGGACAGACTTGTTCGGTGTAACCAGGCCCTCTGAGATTTGGCTAAGGACAGACCTGTTGGGTGTTCCCCAACCCTCTGAGATTTGGCTAAGGACAGACTTGTTCGGTGTAACCAGGCCCTCTGAGATTTGGCTAAGGACAGACCTGTTGGTGTTACCCGACCCTCTGAGATCTGGCGAAGGACAGACTTGTTCGGTGTAACCAGGCCCTCTGAGATTTGGCTAAGGACAGACCTGTTGGGTGTTCCCCGACCCTCTGAGATTTGGCTAAGGACAGACTTGTTTGGTGTAACCAGGCCCTCTGAGATCTGGCTAAGGACAGACCTGTCTGGTGTTCCCCGACCCTCTGAGATCTGGCGAAGGACAGACTTGTTCGGTGTAACCAGGCCCTCTGAGATTTGGCTAAGGACAGACCTGTTGGGTGTTCCCCGACCCTCTGAGATTTGGCTAAGGACAGACTTGTTCGGTGTAACCAGGCCCTCTGAGATCTGGCTAAGGACAGACCTGTCTGGTGTTCCCCGACCCTCTGAGATCTGGCGAAGGACAGACTTGTTCGGTGTAACCAGGCCCTCTGAGATCTGGCTAAGGACAGACCTGTTGGGTGTTCCCCGACCCTCTGAGATTTGGCTAAGGACAGACTTGTTCGGTGTAACCAGGCCCTCTGAGATCTGGCTAAGGACAGACCTGTCTGGTGTTCCCCGATCCTCTGAGATCTGGCTAAGGACAGACTTGTTCGGTGTAACCAGGCCCTCTGAGATTTGGCTAAGGACAGACCTGTTGGGTGTTCCCCGACCCTCTGAGATTTGGCTAAGGACAGACTTGTTCGGTGTAACCAGGCCCTCTGAGATCTGGCTAAGGACAGACCTGTCTGGTGTTCCCCGACCCTCTGAGATCTGGCTAAGGACAGACTTGTTCGGTGTAACCAGGCCCTCTGAGATTTGGCTAAGGACAGACCTGTTGGGTGTTCCCCGACCCTCTGAGATTTGGCTAAGGACAGACTTGTTCGGTGTAACCAGGCCCTCTGAGATCTGGCTAAGGACAGACCTGTCTGGTGTTCCCCGACCCTCTGAGATCTGGCTAAGGACAGACTTGTTCGGTGTAACCAGGCCCTCTGAGATTTGGCTAAGGACAGACCTGTTGGGTGTTCCCCGACCCTCTGAGATTTGGCTAAGGACAGACTTGTTCGGTGTAACCAGGCCCTCTGAGATCTGGCTAAGGACAGACCTGTCTGGTGTTCCCCGACCCTCTGAGATTTGGCTAAGGACAGACTTGTTCGGTGTAACCAGGCCCTCTGAGATTTGGCTAAGGACAGACTTGTTCGGTGTAACCAGGCCCTCTGAGATTTGGCTAAGGACAGACTTGTCGGTGTAACCAGGCCCTCTGAGATTTGGCTAAGGACAGACTTGTTCGGTGTAACCAGGCCCTCTGAGATTTGGCTAAGGACAGACTTGTTCGGTGTAACCAGGCCCTCTGAGATTTGGCTAAGGACAGACTTGTTCGGTGTAACCAGGCCCTCTGAGATTTGGCTAAGGACAGACTTGTTCGGTGCTTCCAGGCTAAGAACAGGCCTGTCCACTACCTGTCATTAACCTCCTGTCTCCTCTTATGTCTCTTCTGTCGACTTCCTGCCACTGTGCCTGCAGACTGGGTGAAGCCAGGCTGGCTGATCTTCAAAAACGTCTGTACAAGATGGTACAAGATGGAACAAAACGTCCCAAGAAGCACACATTGATTTTATTTCCAACGATTAAATACAGAGTGAACTGCTATTTGTTGAACTCGGATTCCCTACGAACTTAATCAGCTCAACGAGAGCACCCCTCATCTGAACCTCCCTTGATGGTTGGAAGCAGTGTGCTCTGCACTGTACAAGATGGTACAAGATGGAACAAACACGTCCCAAGAAGCACACATTGATTTTATTTCCAACGATTAAATACAGAGTGAACTGCTATTTGTTGAACTCGGATTCCCTACGAACTTAATCAGCTCAACGAGAGCACCCCTCATCTGAACCTCCCTTGATGGTTGGAAGCAGTGTGCTCTGCACTGTACAAGATGGTACAAGATGGAACAAACACGTCCCAAGAAGCACACATTGATTTTATTTCCAACGATTAAATACAGAGTGAACTGCTATTTGTTGAACTCGGATTCCCTACGAACTTAATCAGCTCAACGAGAGCACCCCTCATCTGAACCTCCCTTGATGGTTGGAAGCAGTGTGCTCTGCACTGTACAAGATGGTACAAGATGGAACAAACACGTCCCAAGAAGCACACATTGATTTTATTTCCAACGATTAAATACAGAGTGAACTGGTATTTGTTGAACTCGGATTCCCTACGAACTTAATCAGCTCAACGAGAGCACCCCTCATCTGAACCTCCCTTGATGGTTGGAAGCAATGTGCTCTGCACTGGCGGCCAGTTATCACGTGCAATGGTGATTTAGTGCATCAGGATACTTGGTGTGATGCCAGATGACCTGTCACTTTTGCTGCAGGAGAACAGGAGGGATGATCCCTCCTGCACCATGCAGAGTAGATCAATGACATGCTCTCCGGGAGCCTGAGTGGACTCCGTTGTTTTAATCTAGGAAGTCTGTCACTACATGGTTTCTAGAAGTCTGTCACTACATGGTTTCTGGAAGTCTGTCACTCCATGGTTTCTGGAAGTCTGTCACTACATGGTTTCTGGAAGTCTGTCACTACATGGTTTCCGTGCAGACTGGCATCGGTATCCTGTAGAACTGCACTGTTAGCCTTGACCTGGAAGAGTAGCTGTCACACAATTAACCTCACAACATACATGGCATGATAGACTGTGCGCTTCCTTCCTGAAGATGCCTTGTTGTCAATATCATTCGTTTATTGGTTTTGTTTGTTTGCTTGCTTGCTTGTTTGTGTGTTTGTTTGTTGGTTGGTTGGTTGGTTGACTTTCTGTCGACGTCATCGTCATCTTCGGTTTTCTGTGGATCAGTCACGGCGTGAGAACTTCACACCCCCCCCCCCCCCCCCCCCCCCCCCCCCCCCCCCCTCCACCTTTTCCCGTCCTACCTGTCCCTTCTGTTTGTCCCAGGCGACACTCGTCCCTCCTGGAGGCGGCCCAGGCAGGGGCGATAAGCGTGATCACTCTAGTGGCCAACGTGGTGGCCAGCGCCTTCTCCCTCTTCGCCCTCATCAACTGGATCAACACCACCCTCACCTGGTTCGGCGATCGCGTGGGCATCCTGCAACTGACCATTGAGGTAGCCCCTTGTGGTTCTCTGTTTGGGAAAGAACATGTATAGTGAGGCTGGCAGATTTGTACAGCAAATGTGGGAAAAACAGAAAGATAAGCTCTGTTCCCATAGTGAAATACTACATACATACAACTCCTAAGTAATGCTGATTGTGGCACCCTACCAATGCCCAAGCACCCCTGCAGAGAAGAGGTTCCCAGAACAGACAAGGAAATTCTAGTCTTGGGGAAATTGCATTGTGGGGGTGTCATCTGTCCCACTCCAAGGGCATTAACTCCAAGGGCATTATCCCTAGGCTGCTTCTTCCAACTTCCCGTTTCCAGTGACACCCTGGCCTGTCCCATAGCAGCCCAGACACCGGCGATCCCCTTGAGAACTGATCGTGGGGATTGGATGAGGCCGCGGTTCATATTGAAAAGATTTATTTGTATGCTCTAAAAACATTTTAAGGAGTCCATATAAAATCACCTAACAGTGTAGTTTATGGAGATACTGGACACCATCCTATTTATATAAATTAACGTGTGTGAGATGTTAAATACTGACTAACGGTATTATGGATGACTGATGACAGATCACCTTTGAAGGCTTATAAAATGTTATTTTGGTATAATTTACCTGGTACAACCACATGGCCGTCAGGTGGTCGAAAGATATTTCTAAATGGCTTTGGATTGGTATGGCTGAACCAGCGTGTGGAAAATGTGAAAAATGTTTTGCAACTGTTTCGTCACAGACTCATTGATAACAGATGGCAAAACTGGCATGAACGTATTAATGAGAGTGATAGGTTTTCATCTTACGGAGCGTTTAAACCATCCAATAAGCGCGAAATGTATCTTTTTCTTGGTATTGACAGACATGTTAGAAATTACATGACGAAGTTCAGAGTTGGTGTTTCAAACATAGCAGTGCATCGTCAACGGTATAATGCTGTTTCTGACAGAGTTTGATATGCCCGCTCTGTCAAAAGGCAAACGATGATGAAGTACACTTTTTGTTCTTCTGCCCTGTTCTCAGTGACCCAGGGCAGGAATTTATTCCATTTAAATACTGTGCAAACTCATGTCAGTTCCGTGTGAATCTACTAATGACGAATTAAAATCAAGGCATTGTGAGGAATTTGTGCATATTGGTATATTGGCATAGAGCTTTTAAGAGGAAGGTTGTTCTGTTTAGCTGATAAATGTACTATTGTTACATCACCACTGCTTTCTTAGAATGAAGTAAATATCTGAGTCAGTAGATTGTACTTCGTGCATGTTTGTGTTATTCTATTGTTGTTGTTAAACTAACCAAGCCATGTTTTAAGTGTAATCTCCCTTGAGAAGGGGCTGTGGCCTATCCTGAATAACATTTTATTTCATTTCATTTCATTTCCATTTCCTCTCTCTCTCTCTCTCTCTCTCTCTCTCTCTCTCTCTCTCTCTCTCTCTGTATGCGTGTGTGTCTCTCTCTGTTTCGCTGTCTCAGTCTCTCTCTGCCTGTCTGTCTGTCTCTCTCTTTCTCTCTCTCTTTCTCTCTCTCTCCCCCTTGCTCCCCCCCTCTCTTTCTCTCTCTCTCTCTCTCTCTCTCTCTCTCTCTCTCTCTCTCTCCTCTCTCTCTCGTGGAACAAACATACTGCCATGCTGAAGTGTGGCTTACCCTTTTTTCTCCCTTCAGAAAATCATGTCCTACATCTTCTACCCCCTGTCCCTGCTGATGGGGGTGGAGCTGGAGGACTGCCGGAACGTGGCCATGCTGATGGGGTTCCGCATGTCGTCCTCCAGCTTCGTGGCCATGCTGAAGATGCAGCAGCTGGTGGGCAACAGGATGAGGCTCCAGCAGTACTCCTTGCTGCCCAACGCCACCGTGTCATACCTGGGGGACCACATTGTTCTGGACCAGTGGAACGTGACCCTGGTGGACGGGATCATCTCGGTGAGTGGGTTCGGTCTCCGTTGTACTGCTCAGAGCTCATTCTAATCCCTAGGACCATGTCAGGGTGGTTTTCACACAGGAAAAACTCATACATATTTACGTAAACAAATCTGAACGGAATGTCCTGCACGTGCCCGCATCCTCTGTGGATACAGCGCAGGCTTCCAAGGGTGATGTAGCATTGTTCCCGGCTGGCTGGTTCGTCAGTTGAGGGCTTCTGTGGGTCCCACTCGCCCCTGCGAAGGCATCTTTTTCTTTTTTCATATAATGTTCAAACACACGATTTCAACGATATCAGCTTTCGGAGGAGTGCGATTGAATCTTTGTTGTTGTAGTGGTCAGGTTTAATTGGTGTTGGGGCAGTGACGTTGATGATGGGGTGAAAGGTGCTTCACTTGCCGTGTCACACAGTCCTCGCTGCAAAGCCTTTGTTGCTCACTTTGTTCTTTTGCCTTAAATGCATTCAACGTTAAGGCGTTCTCTCTCTCTCTCTCTCTCTCTCTCTCTCTCTCTCTCTCTCTCTCTCTCTCCATCAAATGCTTATCAATTAAGCAAACTTCAGGTTTTACTTATAAAGTGTACCCAAACCAGCATGCTTAATTTCTTAACATCGTGCTCATCAGCACAGGCCAGAGTTATAATCACTGAACTGTGACATATGATCAAATGGCGATGACCAAAACTACAACCAGAAAAAAAAAAAACGCCAAAGGAAAGAGGAAGAGAAAGATGCAGCACACCGCAGATCTAGATCAGACAATGACACGTTAGCCACTCTGGACACCAACATAGTGAAGCTACAGGTACGAACGGACAACTATCCATAAAAAGTGATATAATATTGTGAAATGGTAAAGCGTTCAAGTGATGCCAATGCTTGATATGTTAGGCTGTTGGATGTTCACACACACACACACACACACCGCGCGCGCGCGCGCGCTTTAACGCACACTCACACATTACCACCACCACCAACATCAGCAACCGTACATGGAGGACGTTTTCTGTCCAAATCAAGAATTACTTCCCCTGGTAGTACAATAATGTTTTGGCTCACGAACTGATTTGGAGGGAGGACTGCAGATTGGCTATACTTGATCTGTATCTAATGCTTTACTGGTCTGTACCTAATCCTCTTTAAAAGTATTTCATGTTCGGTGGTCTTAATAGACGCTTGGCTTCCTCATTTTTCCCAGCAAAGCCATTGTTTCACTCCTGGCTACTAATATATTCAGACTGATTTATAAAGTGTTACGTTTTGTTGTTGATCGTCCTTATATAGTCTTCAATTCGTTTTTTCCTTCATATTCCACTTGTCTCCCTTTTTTTTCTTTCTTGTCTGGTCTTCAGTCATTGTCTCATATCCTGTTGTCCCTTTTTTTCTTTCTTGTCTGGTCTTCAGTCATTGTCTCATATTCCTGATTGTCCCTTTTTTTCTTTCTTGTCTGGTCTTCAGTCATTGTCTCATATTCCTGAGCTGGTCTCAGTCTTGCTCTTTCTCGTCTTTCTTTCTTTTCTTCTTTCAGCGCCCATCTTGCGCCGAATTTGAGAAGAGAAGTGGTTGCTCGTTCCTCGTCTTCATTGTCCAGAATGTTGTTTGTCTTGCCTAAGAAGACCTAAGAGGTCGAAACGCGTCGTGTTTTGTCTTGTCATTTGTTCGCCCCTGTTTTCTGGCGTATTTGTTGCTTTCAAATTCCTTTACTTTTCTTGTTGGGGTTTCTTTTGTCGGTTTTTTTTGGTCAAGTCTTCAGTTCTTGTCTCATATTGTGGCTTACACCTCATTCTTCATTCTTGTCTTCTGTTCTCGACTTTTTTTTTTAACGTTTCTTTTTTCAGAGACGATCAGAGGCTATAGCAACGTACGCCTTGTGCGGGTTTTCGGGCATCTTGTCGTTGTTCATCACGTTAAGCATCATGTTTACCCTGATTCCTGGCCGCCGCGCCTGGCTGCTCAGTATGTCCCTCCCTCTTCTGGTGGCTGGCAACTTGGCCAACTTCATGGTCGGCTGCTTTGCAGGTGAGTGCCACACTCCATAGCCACTTGATATTGATTTCTTTGTTTTAAGTTATTCATATAAATTATCTATTTACTTATTTATTCATTCATTCATTCATTTATCTATTCATTTTTCTGTATGTATTCATTTATCTTTTGCTGTCCCATCTTCTGTGTCACGTCATTCTGCCATCCACAGCCACAGCCCGTTCCCGTCCCGCCGCAGCCTCGGTACGGCAATCCACAGAGAGCAGTCCTATGTCATCAAGAGGCAACCCATCAGAGGAGACACTGCACTGCTGTCGAGTCACATCGGTAGTTCAGTGGTGCCTGGTCTGATCCAACATACGCGGGACACCATCTACTAGGCCCCAACTGACGACGATTGCTAAGTCTCGGAGCTGGCTTCAGGGAGCTCTCCCTCCGAAGAGCGCCAGCAATCCATTCAACGACAGTCCCCAAAGTCTTGCCGACACCTGGGATCCAGACAAAAACCAAACCTTTGGCTTTGATTATTTGTGTTTGACACCTTTGCTGATCGATCTTCTTTGGGTTTTATTTTCTGCGTGTGACAACTTTGCTGGTCGATCTTCTTTGGGTTTTATTTTCTGCGTGTGACAACTTTGCTGGTCGATCTTCTTTGGGTTTTATTTTCTGCGTGTGACAACTTTTACTAGTCGACCTTCTTTGGGTTTAATTATGTGTGTGTGACAACTTTACTGGTCGATCTTTTTGGGCTTTTATTGTCTGCCTATGACAGTTTTACTAGTCGATCTTTTTTGGGTTTCATTATTTTGTGTGTGACAACTTTACTGGCCGATTTTTGGGTATTAATATCTGTGTGTGACAACTTTACTGGTCGATCTTTTTGGGGGTTTTGTTGTCTGCCTGTGACAACTTTACTGGTCGATCTTCTTTGGGTTTCATTATTTGTGTGTGACTTTACTGGCCGGTCTTTGGGTTTTAATGTATGTGTGTGACAACTTTACTGGTCGATCTTCTTTGGGTTTTACTGTCTGCCTGTGACAACTTTACTGATTGATCTTCTTTGGGTTTTATTATCTCTGTGTGACAACTTTACTGGTCGATCTTCTTTGGGTTTTATTATCTCTGTGTGACAACTTTACTGATTGATCTTCTTTGGGTTTTATTATCTCTGTGTGACAACTTTACTGGCCGATCTTTGGGTTTTATTATCTCTGTGTGACAACTTTACTGGTCGATCTTTTTTGGGTTTTATTGTCTGTCTGTGACAAGTTACTGATTGATTTTCTTTGGGTTTTATTATCTCTGTTTGACAACTTTACTGGTCTATCTTTACTGGTTATCTGTGTGTGACAGGTATAATGGCTCTCCCTCGAGTTCCATCATCTATGTGTGTAACTAATTTCCAGGCTCATCTCCTTTGAGTTTGTGTGTGTGTGTGTGTGTGTGTGTGTGTGTGTGTGTGTGTGTGTGTGTGTGTGTGTGCGTGCGTGTGTGTGTGTTGTGTGTGTGTGTGGTGCGTGCGTGCGTGCGTGCGTGCGTGCGAGCGTGCATGCTTGCGTCCGTGCGTGCGGGTGTGTGCGTGCGTGTGTGTGCGTGCGTGCAGGTGTGTGTGCATACGTGTGTGTGTGTGTGTGTGTGTGTGTGGTGTGTGTGTGTGTGTGTGTGTGTGACCGGCTTACAGGCTCATCTGCATTGAGTTTTGTGCGGGTGTGACAGGTTTATCACCTATCTCCATAGAGTGCGTTCATCTGACTGCTTCTGTGGCTGATCTTCACTGAGTTATATGATGTGTGTGTGTGTGTGTGTGTGTGTGTGTGTGTGTGTGTGTGTGTGTGTGTGTGTGTGTGTCTGTGTGTGTGTCTGTGTGACAGGGTTTCTGGGTGATCTCCTTTGAGCCTGCGAAGATTCATCAACACGCACGTGCGAACTGTGTGTTTTCTTGACAACTGTGCCACGTGTACCCGGACTGAAGACCTCAGAAGCAGCTGTACCCTGCGACAGAGGGAACTATCTGTCTGTGAAGACCCCAGCGAGATATGTTTGGTTGAACATGAAAGACAGTGTTACTTTGTTACTTACCTCATGGTCTTCATTCTTGGGGCAAACCTTTCACGTGGTAACTAACACACGGGAAGAGATAGCAACGGGACTTAAATAGTCGTGTAAAACTATTACACTGTTATTGTTGTTAAGGATACTTTTATTAAGACTAGTGATATAGTACCTATCCTCGGCTAGAGATCAAGCTCAAGGCGCTTTACAATCCACACTCCTTTGTTTACACAGAAGGCTGTCTACCCGGGTAGTACCGACTGAAAGCTGCCTGCCGGCGCTTCTTTAAGTCGTTTTCCGTATCATTCAGTCAGTACAATTCACCCAGTATTCTTCCTCCATTATTTCGATTTTTTCACGCAGGGTGCATGCTATATGCAATGTGTCATCCATACCAACGGCCAAACTGGCCTTCTCTTCCCAAAGCAGGTGATGAAATTTTACATGTGTGCAAGATATTATGCATGTATTCACACACGGAACCTCGGTTTACAGTCTCGTTCGAAGGACGTTTGGGGAACTGGAGCCAATGTTAACTCCAAGGGAAAAAATCCTCTGTACCGAAACGGCCCGGCGGAAATTCGAACCCGCAACCCCAGGATCACCGGCGCTCTACCAGCTGAGCTATTCTGCCGGTACCCGTGAAGGCCACCATGCAAGTTATACTTGCGTTGGTTTGAATCTGTGTGATACGTGAACCACAATCAGGTTGCCATACATTTCATCGAGGTCTCAGGTTTTATCTATATAGCGAGACGATTGCAGGCGGGGGGGGGGGGGGGGGGGGGGGGGGGGGGGGGGGGGGTGTGGGGGGCTTTTCAGGGACATCCAACTTACAGAGATTAAAAAGAAAAGGGTACATCCGGAAGACAGGTCCATCCTGAAAAGGTCATATTCTAAACAATGAATGATGTGGTAGCTCAAATAGTAACATTCCCAAGGCAGATAATTCTGCACCACTCTGACAACAGTTGCCGTTCTTGTCATTTAGCAGTCTCAGATGAAGAAAAGTATATTTAAAAAGGATGAAACATTACACGTCAATGCACCAAGCAAGACATAAAAGAAATCCAAATGGGCATTTAGACACAAAGACTGGACAGCTGGTGCGAAGCGTTGACCATGTACAATTTACACCACCCGGTCGCCAAACTGAAAACTAACAAAAACAAATAAATCTGGCGTGTCATAAATTTTGACCACAAAAAGTTTTTCTTTTTTAAGTTTCCAGAACAAGACACTTACACACACACTTACACACACACACACACACACACACACACACCACACACACACACACACACACACACACACACACACACTTACACACACACACACACACACACACACTTACACACACGCACACTTACACACACACACACACACACACACACACACACACACACACACTTACACACACACACACACACACACACACACACACACACACCACACATGAGAGAGAGACAGAAGGACAGACAGACAGACAGACAGACAGACAGACAGACAGACAGAAAAATAAAATCTGTTAAAGAGAGTAATCGAAAAGAGGAACTTACTGTCACAGAATACGTGAAAAGCCGGGGAGATATTTGTTTTAAAAGAGTCCCTGCATCTCCTCGGTGGCAAAGGTGTGTGTACGTGCACGTGCGCGCATGCGTGCTTCCAAGGGCGCGCGCGTGCGCCGTCAACTTTGTTCATACTGTCTGTGCAGTAAGACCAAACCATTGACAAAATATTGCCTATGCTTCAGTCTGCATCGTATTACGGTAATGCTGGGAGTCTGTAACTGATTCAATAGCAGGGTCACGTTCTCTTGACCTCGTGGTGGTCACGGACATTGTTTTTACTCAGGCCGTGACATAGAGACTGACCAAATGCCGTTCCATCAGTAATGTTAACTATGTGGGAACAGTGCTGCTCATGCCAGGCCTGTTCAGTTCCATCCTCAGAAACAGTTCCAAGTTATACAATTCTTGACATTCTACTTTGTCATTATATACATGTATTATAAATAGTCCAAATTATGCAGTCTCTGACATTCCACTCCATCACTATAAATATGTATTATAAATACTCCAGGTTATACAATCCCTGACATTCCGCTTTGTCATAATGAATATGTACTATATTCTTTGTTACTCATTAGCCAGAAGCCAGCCATTTCTGAAACATCAAAAATATTTTATTACTTTTGTGTGATAACGCCTTTATTATTCAGAGGAAAATTTAAGTAAAGCAGAAGACAACATAGAAATTTTGCGTCTCAAATGGTCAGAGACAGACAGACAGACAGAGAGAGAGGGGGGGGGGGGAGAGAGAGAGAGAGAGAGAGAGAGAGGAGAGAGGAGAGGGAGAGAGAGAGAGAGAGAGAGAGAAGGTGATGGGGTGGATGATGTGATAGTTGAAGCATAATCACATTTTACGTTATAATTATTGGTTTAGACCACTTAATGTAGCATAATGGCTTGTACGTAAATAATAATAATAATAATAATGAATACTTATATAGCGCCTATTCTCGGCTAGAGACCAAGCTCTAAGCGCTTTACAATCAACACTCGCTTACACAACGGGCTGCCTACCTGGGTAGTGCCGACTGAAGAGCTGCCAGGTGGCGCTTCATTCAGTCGTTTCCCGTGTCATCCAGTCAATATCGTTCACTCAGTTTCTTTACTTCCTTCATTCTTTCCATTTCTTACGCAGGGTGCATGCTGTGTGTAACGTGTCATCCATACCAACGGCCAAACTGGCCTACTCTTCCGAAAGTTGGTGATGGGATTTTACGTGTGTGCAAGATATTATGCGTGCGTTCACACACGGAACCTCGGTTTATAGTCTCATTCGGAAGGACTGTATGGGAAATGGAGTCAGAACTAATGTTAACTCCGAGGGGAAAATCCCCCTGTACCGAAACGCCCCGGCGGAGATTCGAACCCGCAACCCCAGGATCACCAAGATTACGAGTCAGGCGCTCTACCAACTGAGCTATTCCGGCTCCCACATCAGTCACATAATCTACATGAGTTATTAAAAATGCTGCAATTTATGTATGTGTGTATGTTTGTTTGTTTGGGGGGGGGGGGGGGGTGGATGTGGTATCGACGTCCAGTCTGCGCCCAATTTGAGGAGATAAGTCATTGTTTCGTTCTTCGTGTCCATTGTCTTGAATGTTGTTTGTCTTCCCTGAAGAAGACAAAGAGGTCGAAACGCGTCGTGTATTGTCTTGTAATTGTGTTTCTTCCGTCCGGCGGACCAGTCATTTTCATTGCCCATTGAGTACGGTGTTCCACAAGGTTCTGTCCTAGGACCCCTATTAGTTTCAGTTTACGTTTATGACTTACCTTTATTTCTTACGGCAGTATTCGAGGTATTTGTAGATGACAGGACTTAACATATCAATAGCATAGATGTCGTCGAGATCTCAACAGCTCTTCAGGAGAGTATCAACCAGTTAGTTGACTGGTCTGAACGGAATCATGTCTACATCCGCAGAAAACGAAATATATGCGGATAAAACCCGACAAAAACATTCCTACTAATTCATTTCCTCTTTACATAAATGGCAAAGTTGTTGAAAATATTAAAAGCCGTAAAGTTCTTGGAGTCATAATTGATTTAAAAAAAAATATGTCGAAATAAGATCACATTGCAAGAATATGTAGAATTATTTCTTTAAAAAAAAAAAAAGGACAGATTTATCAACTCTCTAAAGTGAAAGATAAAGAAAGGAATCTCCATAGCCGAAAATGTTCTTTGATGTTTACATGGAATCTTTTATCAATTATGTTTCAATTGTTTGGGATTCAACAAGCCAAAGTATTATGTCACCTTTTAACAAGTCTTCATAGACAAGCCTTGAATTTGGTTCTTCTCAAGTTATCAACTATTTTAGCTTCTGATTATTATATGGTACCGAATATTTTGCCATTAAAAGTCAAATAAGAATATGATAGAGCCGTTTTTATGTTCAAATTGTCATCGGCAAGAGCTCTACCCTCCCTAGTTTCTAAGGAAGATAATGACCATTCGTCTAGGATAATGCCACCGCGCCCAAGAATTGATCTTTTAAAATAAACTAGTTTTACATACTCAGGGAGTTATTTGTAGAATGCTGTTATGTATAAAAATCGATGTTAGTACCAGTCTCAACGTCTTCAAACAAAATAGATCACTCATACTTAAGTCACTGAATTAGAAAACAAAATTCAATGGATGTTGTCCATCGGTTTTTGTTTTATAGTCACACAACTGCAGCGTACAGTCGGTTTTTATTATCCCCTTATTTATATATTGTTTTCATCTCCATCCTTTGTTCAATTTCTCTCCCCCCCCCCCTCTCCCTCTCTTTTCTCTCTCTTGCACCTATTTGTCTATTCTTGTCGCTTCTGTCTGTCCGTCTGTTCATCTACATTTATATCTGCCCCTTTCTGTTCCTCCCTCTCTTTCTCGCTCTCCTTCTTTCCCTTCTCCTTCCCCCCCCCCCCCTTATATCCTCCTCTTTATCCTCTTCGTCTCTTCCATGTCCCTGGCTCTACTGTCTGTCGTTTATCCTCGCATATTTTACTGGAGTGACACTCTATAGTTTCTCCTTATTGATATGTTATTGTTCATTTGGATTTTACTTGGATTACTGTGTGACATTGTTATTTTTACTGTGATAAGCGTCACTGATCTTTTCAGTTTTCTTCTGAATCTTCTTAACCGCATGGTTTGATTCTGTTTTTCTTTTTCGTCACCCTTCCTTCATTTATTTTTCTCATTCGAGACATATCCATTTTTTGTATGCTCTCTCGCTCTTCTGCCTGTCTCTCCTTCGTCTTCTCAACTGCACGATTTTATGTTTTGAAATAATCCTTCTTTTGTTATATTTTCTTGTTTGAGATAGAACAATTGCTTGTAGTACTCTCTCTCTCTCTTCCTCCCTCTCTCTCTCTCTCTCTCTCCGTGTGGTGTGTGTGTGGTGTGTGTGTGTGTGTGTGTGTGTGTGTGTGTGTTTTGAGTGTGCGTGTTGTTGTGTTAGTGTGTGTGTTGGTGTGTGTGTGTGTGTGTGTGTGTGTGTGTGTGTGTGTGTGTGTGTGTGTGTGTGTGTGTGTGTGTGTCAACGCCTCTCCTGTCTCCTCCCCTCCCCTCTCTAGGTTTGTGATTTTCCTTCCTCTTTCTTCTCTTGCTCTCTCTCTCTCTTCTTCTTCTGGTTTTCTTATAGCATCCTGTAGATTGCAGGAAGATTGCAATGAACTCCCGTCTTTGCTTCGTTTCCTTATAGCATCCTGTAGATTGCAGGAAGATTGCAGTGAACTGCCGTCTTTGCTTCGTTTCCTTATAGCATCCTGTAGATTGCAATGAACTGTCGTCTTTGCTTTGTTTCCTTATAGCATCCTGTAGATTGCAGTGAACTGCCGTCTTTGCTTTGTTTCCTTATAGCATCCTGTAATATTGCAATGAACTGCCGTCTTTGCTTTGTTTCCTTATAGCATCCTATAAGATTGCAATGAACTGCCGTCTTTGCTTTGTTTCCTTATAGCATTCAGTAATATTGCAATGAACTGTCGTCTTTGCTTTGTTTCCTTATAGCATCCTGTAGACTGCAGTAAGATTGCAATGAACTGCCGTCTTTGCTTCGTTTCCTTATAGCATCCTGTAAGATTGCAATGAACTGCCGTCTTTGCTTCGTTTCCTTATAGCATCCTGTAAGATTGCAATGAACTGCCGTCTTTGCTTCGTTTCCTTATAGCATCTGTAAGATTGCAATGAACTGCGTCTTTGCTTCGTTTCCTTATAGCATCCTGTAGACTGCAGTAAGATTGCAATGAACTGCTGTCTTTGCTTCGTTTCCTTATAGCATCCTATAAGATTGCAGTAAGATTGCAATGAACTGCTGTCTTTGCTTCGTTTCCTTATAGCATCCTATAAGATTGCAGTAAGGGTGCAGTGAACTGCCGTCTTTGCTTCGTTTCCTTATAGCATCCTATAAGATTGCAGTAAGATTGCAATGAACTGCCGTCTTTGCTTCGTTTCCTTATAGCATCCTATAAGATTGCAGTAAGGGTGCAGTGAACTGCCGTCTTTGCTTCGTTTCCTTATAGCATCCTATAAGATTGCTGTAAGGTTGCAGTGAACTGCCGTCTTTGCTTCGCTTCTGTTGATTGGGTTCTGAAGTCCTTAGGTCTCGATGTACGAAGGCTGAGTGTGTGTTCATGTGTAACGGTTCCCACGCACGCAGCTGTGTGACTTATAGTCATTACGTTTTTTGCAAGGGAGGTCTGATGTGTGAGAAATACGTGCTTTCCCTTTTTGGTTAAAGATTGCTTTTGCTCTCTGTCTCTCTCTCTTTCCTGTTTCCCTCTCTCTCTCCTGTTCCCCCCGCCCTCTCTCTCTCTGTGTGTGTGTGTGTGTGTGTGTGTGTGTGTGTGTGTGTGTGTGTGTGTGTGTGTGTGTGTGACAGACTCTCTCTTCTTTCTCTCTCTCTCAATCAGTTGCTCTCCATCCCTACCTCCCTCACTCTCTCCTTCGCTCTCTTCTCCTTAAGACATATTCTATTATACATTGTAAATTTGTATGGATTCATTGTCGTATATGTGTTGATATGCAGTTTCGTGCGATATCTTCCTTTGATATATTTGCAGATATCTGTTCTTTAAAGGCTGGGTGAAAAAGAAGCAACTGACTTCCTATTCCTTTCCGTTAATAAATAACCTCTGTATGTGTGTGTGTGTGTGTGTGTGTGGTGTGTGTGTGTGTGTGTGTGTGTGTGTGTGTGTGGTGTGTGTGTGTGTGTGTGTGTGTGTGCGTGCGTGCGCGCACTTGTGTGTGTGTGTGTGTGTGTGTGTGTGTGTGTGTGTGTGTGTGTGTGTATGTATGTATGTGTGTGTGTGTGTGTGTGTGTGTGTGTGTGTGTGTGTGTGTGTGTGTGTGTGTGTGTGTGTGTGATAGACAGGTAAGGCATATGATTCAACGTAAATTAAAAAAAAAGGTATATCGTGAGAATCAGGAGCAAAACATGTCGCATCTACAGTCTTGATGACAGCAAGTCCGGATTGATCCACATTTTGGCCTCCAGATCTCTAACGAGTCCATGTGGTATATTTACATCAGTCACCAAATAGGTTATATGATCAGGGCGTTTCAACGGACAATATAACCAAAATTTACAATAAAAATCTATTGGACTCGGAAATGAATCAATGAACCATTTCAAAAGATGAAGGCGTTTTCTTCGTTCTGGAGGTCAGAGCTGCCATTAAGCAAGATTTGTAAGTGAGTGTAGCTTGGAGGAAATGTTGAAAATTGCGTTTGTTCGTGCGACATTGAAGTGTTGATAACGTAATAGAGTTCAGCGGTTCCTTTTGCAGTCCCACGGGAAAACAAAGCGGGTTGTTTTCTACATGGTGATGAAGCATATCGTCGCACCGATCGCTTATCCCGAGACTACATCGGTGGTGAACGATTAGTTCCTTCCGTTCATCAGATCAATAGTAACTGGGCACTGCAGTATAGTTAGCACATGATTAGTGTTTGAGCTGGCATAACGGAATCGTGGTTTTAACAGTCAAGTCAAAAATTCCAGATTTGTAGCCGAGTTTATAAATAAATTCCGATAGAGTTCAGCATTTAGTTAAGGACAAAACGCTCTAAAGGTCTTCATCCCTTGAAAGAGTTTCTGTCTGAAACAAGCTCAGGAGCAAGAACCGTGAGATAATCGGAACGTAAGCTGTTTACCGTTTCAAAGCAATGTATTAGTTTATGTCATCGTTTAAGTCCACAGAAACCAGACTTTCGTTAAAGTTTTTTTTTCTTTTGAATGATTTGTCCCATGAACAGCTCCAGTTACCATTTTTTAATGCTTCAAGTTTTAAGTCTTCCAGAGAATTTGATTGTGCATCTGTATGGTTATCCCATACAATCTAGGCATGGTCAAAACGCGGTAGTATAAAGGATTTCTAAAGATTTTCAACTAAAGGTGTGTTCTCAAGATTGGCAGTGACTTAAAAACACATCTGAACTTCGTGAAACAACTGTACGTATTCATTCTATAAAATAAAAAAAACCCTTTGTCGTAAACATTTAATAAATTTGAAAAAAAAAAAACGCATTCGCTAACCTGTTTAAACCCAGTACTGTGGTCAGTAAAATGCACGCGCGCACGCGCACACACACACACACACACACACACACACACACACACACACACACACACAACGACACACACACGCACGCACGCACGCACGCACGCACGCACGCGCGCGCGTACGCACACTCACACACACACACACACACAGAGAGAGAGAGAGAGAGAGAGAGAGAGAGAGAGAGAGAGAGAGAGAGAATGTGACCAGGGTTGTTATGTGTTGAACTATATTGTATTGAATTGTATGATACACGCCCCTGTGTCCTGTTCGGGCTGTCTTTGCCGTGGCAAAAGGTTTTGCATGCTTAGCAAGGGAAAGCTATAACAGGCTTGAGTTCTTAACGGCCCTCTCACCTCAGATTGATTCTCCACACGTTTACGGGGCAGTATGACTAAGGTGACTTTGTGCTTACTTTCAAAGCATGAGGAACGGTGAAAAAGAATACAGTGTAATAAAAAACAAGTGTGAAAATCCTGACAAACAAGCTTCAATCGCTGTGAAAATCAAGAAATGTATGTAGAAAACAACAGAGGTAAATACATTTTCTACAAGTACTCCTATGTACCTACATATTTTGCGTCCGGCTTTATTCTCTTCACGACTACAAAGCGATATTTGACGTGACGCAAACGCACGCAGGCGTATAATCTCCGACACCGCACACCTAATCCTGTATTGTTGGGGTTCTCCCCTAATAACTACAGTCGTATTTGATCGCATGCACAACGAGGAAACGGGTAATCACAGATTGCTGGGATACGACTGTCCGCCCTAGACATCATCCGACAGTCAGACACAGACTTCCGGCCTCACGTCCCCATGACGTCCATTACTGATGGAGATTGAGCTTGATACCTGACACAATAATTGCTTCACTATGATTTTCTCTAATATGTCAATGGTTTCTGTAATCGTGCCGTGGCATTACTCGGTTCAATCAATCTCCGCAGTACTGCCGCCGATTCTTTGCAGATAAAGTTAAGCTGTTGGGAAAAACCACGTGCAGGGCGTGAGAAACGTACATGAATCCAAATGAATGATGGGAATCAAGAATCAACAGGAATCATTGAATATTTGATTGGAAAGATATGTTGTTACTAGACATGAAGAGCCGAAATGCATAGGAAGCAGAGGGGGGGGGGGAGGTGTATGAAGCAAGCTCTTGAGTACTTAGACGGGCAGGCAGATTGAGGTACATGGATCTCCACGTGGACAGCAATCATGGCAGTCACGACCCAGCACGTCACGTGATACATATATTATCTTGAAATGCAAGATCAATAGAGAAATTACTCCACTGCCAAAGAAAAGAACAAACAAATCACAAAACAAAAAATGTTTGTTCTTTCGTTTAGCACTACAGTAATTTTTCTCTTTTTTTTCAGTTTCCGCCTGCAGTCACCTCACTTTCAAATCATCTTATAATACTTTTTTTTCCCTTCAAACCAAAACAGAAATCTCTTCTAAATGCGTGTTGTGATCTTGTATTTGGCGGAGGTGACCACTGAGAGTTTGAATTATGGCTTGCATGGCAGACTGGAATCCACAATATGGTCGATGAGACAAAAATCAGATTGTCACGTGATATGACGTGTACACTGAACAGGAGGAAAGCCTGTACGGCCATGGTCAGTGACTGTAAATGATGTTATGAAGGAGGACCGGAAGTCTATCGTGCCGTCGTTCACTAACGACCGCGGGCGGACCGGAAACGGCCCCTCGGCCATTAGTGGCCAACGTGCCATCCCCCAGAGACCATTCACTATGGACATGGGCAGGAACAGCGGCTGGTCCTTGGTGCCATCATTTCACAGCAGAGCAATAGCCATCACCGTCACTGTCGATCACTGGCTGTTACGGTCCATGTGTGTGGTCTTTGGAGAGAAAGGGATATGACTCTGATATCTTTGAGTGTGTGTGTGTGTGTGTGTGTGTGTGTGTGTGTGTGTGTGTGTGTTTGTGTGTGTGTGCGCGCGCGCGCGTGTGTGTGTGTCTGTGTGTGTGTGTGTAGAGAGAGAAAGAGACAATGAGAGAAAGAGTGAGAGGAGAGAGAGAGAGAGAGAGAGAGAGAGAGAGAGAGAGAGAGAGAGAGACAAAGCGACATGGAGAACATATGTATCAATAGACATTTTATCTTCTGTACCACGAACAAATTCACACATGATAACTGGGTGATTACGTGTTCGGCGGTTGTGCTTGTTGCCGTTCATTTTACCAAAGGATGGACAGGGAGAATAGTAAAAAAAAAAACACAGACACTGGGCAGGCGGTAGCAGAAGAAAGGATTGTGTATTCATGAAGTCACACACGCTCTGGCCGGTCGTGTGGATCAGGACTGATAAACCTGTTGATCTTATTTAGGACCTTGAGGATAAAAGCTCAACGCCACTGCACTAGCATCCTGTCTACCTGTTTGAAAAAAGAAAAATGCGTATCTGCGAACATCTGGGCCAGGTCAATTAAAACAAAACACAACCCTTACATGGAAAGAATGAACAAATTGCGCGAATTCCGTTGGATGACATACCAGCTATTCATTTCTTTCTACAATCGTTACTGTTTTTGTTGTTATTGTATCTTATTATAGACTGAAATTCATTCTAAGGCGTGAACGTCACAACCTTTACTGAGACATGTTTTCTCTCCTTTCTAACGTGTCTTTGTTTAACATGGCAATCACACTGAAAACAAATTAATAGGAGAACAAACTTGTAGCTGCAGAATCTTCTATTTTGCCCATAGCATGCTCCACGGATGTCAGCACGTCTGAAAAAGATGGAGGCAGTTCGGTACAGAATAATTGTGTGTTCAGAAAGATACATAATTATCACCAGAGATAATACGTGTCAGAACATGTTGGAGGCGCTGAGAAACGACACTGTGCATCGTTATTTAGTATGACCAAATATCACCATACGTGTCGACAAAACAAAACAAACAACATGACGATAATGACGAAGACACCAATGTTACTGAAGATACGCTGATGATTATGATTGTGCAGATGATAATGGCGACATCGAATGACAATAACAATAAAGACGGTGATGATGATGACATAAGGATGTTGTTGAATGGTAATATTGATAAAGATGGTGATGATGTGGAAGATGGTAATGATGATGATGATGACAAAATTATGACGATGACCAGATAATAATTTTTATGACGACATAATGATGACGACGATGACGTAGGGAAAAAAACCCTAAAAGGTCAGCGGATGACGTCATTGTCCGGAGGCCGGTACATCATGCCCAGACAGACGAGGAGGAGGAGGTAGACAAAGGTGAGGGCGTACAGCGTGAGGTTGACCGCCACGCCAAACACGTACACCCCACGCTCACACCACTGACTGGGGTCATGCAGCAAGGGAGAGTACCGCGGCTCCCAGATGGAGAAGAGCCAATAGGAGCCCGCCACGTGCCAGCCGGCCAGAAACAACGTCAGCACGCCGTTCATGAAGCGGTAGGTGCGGGTGGAGAAGCCCGCCTCTGCGTCACTCTCGTCATAGCTGACGTCACAGCTGTCGTGACGTCGCCTCTGGAGGGCGCGCCAGAGGCAGAGGGTTAGCTTAAGCAACAGCACGCAGCCTCCCACCAGCAGGTACACCGGCACGCGCGGCTCCAGGGGGCAGTCGTCCAGAAACTTCACTCCTTAAAAAAAAAACACACAGAGCCCTAGGGTGAGTGCTAAAGAGAGAGAGAGAGAGAGAGAGAGAGAGAGAGAGAGAGAGAGAGAGAGAGAGAGAGAGAACACAGTGCACTGAACATTTTTAATGTCATTAGCTAAACATCCTTGATGACAAGTGGGGCGGAAGGGGGAGGGGAGGGGGGGGGGGGTTGCAAAGCAAAAAGCAAATAACGTAAACAGTAAATCCACAACGAACATGAATTAAAACAATTCTGCTCTTCCAAGCACCATCAGCCTGAAAATCGACCATCCAGAATAATGCACGTTCAAGAATTCGGAATTCATTAACAATAAAAAAAAAATAAAAAAATAAAAAAAGTGTTACCGTCTTCTTTAAAATTCGATACATCTTTTAATCACCTCGGTTTGAGTTATTCTTCTTTCTTCGAATGTTCAACGCCTCTGCAATATACCTTGCAAGAGATTTTACAGTTATCGTCGTAGTTCAGTTTTAGCACTCTAACTGTGTCGTCATTTTTCGCAATATTATTTTCAAAAATCATGCTTTTGACAGGAATAGTATTGTGTTCTTTGCAATGAAACAAAGCGTGCGTCTCCTCTTCCCTAAAGAAACCACACGATGGGCAAGGTGACGAAGAGGAGGGATCAGTAGGGAACCATGTTTTTTTAATGAGCGTTTAAGCCAAGACTTCTCCATCTCAATCTGGTAAGGCAAACTCTGTACCATCTGTTTGTTAATGTCGAAATATATATCTGTTTCCTATATGCTTTTAAAGCTATAGAACCAATGACACCTTTCTGTACTTTCTATTAAAAAAAAAACAGAGAGAGAGAGAGAGATCACACACACACACACACACACACACACACACACACACACACACACACACACACACACACATACACACACACACAAGGATTCAAAGATTTTAATCCTGTGACCCCTTTTGGGGCATGGAGGACTTGAAACAACTCAAACAAATGTAAATGAAACACATCAAACATCCAAACATTTTCCCCGATAATTAACACACAGTGTGTAATGTTACACAATTTTACTAAGTTTTAGAAACTACGCTAAGTTTAGCAAAACTTTCTTACCACCACAGAGCGAACGACAATACTTAAATACGGACTTTATACACACACACACACATGCACACGCACACGCACACACACACAAAAACACACACAAACACACACACACACACACGCACACACACACACACACACACACGCACACACACACACACACACACACACACACACACACACACATGTACAAGATCCTACACGCACTGATACACATATGCCATCCGTTCAGTCACTCTCTGATCCCCCCATAGAGCGCAAATGTCCAGAAATTCACGGATCGACGAGTACATAGCCCCTGCAATCCGACCTATGACGCGTCCATCCATCAACTAAATCCTTGAGTACCCACAGGGCGCTTACCGCAGACGCAATGAAAAAAAAAAGTGGACAGACAGGTATTTCCACCCCACCCACCCCTCTTCCCCAACGGTCCTCCACCGCACTACAATACGTATTACACCCCTACCAACGCAAACACGCACCCCTTCTCCCTCCATACGCAAACGCACGCATACACGAACGCACGTAACTAGCGCTTATGCACGCATGAACCCATGCGCACGTGCACACACACGCCAACACACACACACACACACACACACACACACACACACACACACACACACACACACACACACACACACACACACCAAACACACACCAACACAGACATGCACAGACACACACACACACACACATGCACAGACACAGACACACACACACACACACACACACACACACACACACACACACACGCACAGACACACACACACACACACACACACACACACACACACACACACACACACACACAGAGTATTGGCGCAGACCTTGTGAGCTAGTACTCGATGGGTCAATGTGCAGGAGTAGCCACTACTGAGGCTGGTCCCGGACACCCTCTGCCTATTTTCCGTGACTCCCTTATTTATTTCCCTGACTGTTATCCCTGTCCACTGTGGCTCTCTGGGTCAGCCTCTGTTGTGTATGTATGGACTAATACACAAGTAATAACGCCTCCTTGGCTTCAAGGAACCTGTAAGTATAACTTTCCAGTAGGTCCTTCAGTACTTGACACCATTAATAAACAAAATAGATATAAAACGTAAAACTCCTTTGTGCTTCTTCGGAATACATTGCACTAAGATCGTTTACAGCAGCACATACAAAGACAGCATGAAGTTGATTTTTGGTTGACTCAAAGAGAGGGAGAGAGAGAGAGAGAGAGAGAGAGAGAGAGAGAGAGAGAGAGAGAGAGAGAGACAGAGAGAGAGACGTATTCTTTTCTATTAGTATACCTGTTCCTGACTGATTCAGTCATTTGTCTTGTGTTCCCCAGCCTGAAATGTAAAAAAAAAAAATAAATAACCTGCTGTAGTCTATTCTAACACGCCTGAATTGTTTGTTCCAGATCTGTACGTGTCTGGCTATTCCTTGACACCATACAAAAGAATGGATATTACCGGTGTCTTAGTTTTGCTTTCATTAAGTAGCTGACGGAGCTGATTTTTTTTTCTTTTCTTTTTGCGGAAAGGGGTGGTGGTGGTGGTAATTTTCAGTTGAGTAACGGTAGACATGGCCAAATCCTTTGTTTTAGCTGTGGAATTAGCTCAGAATTAACTCAAATTATAGAAATGATTTTGCTTCTCTTCCAATCGACTACAATGTTGTTCTCCACTAAGCTGCTTGCTATTCTGTGAGAACCTGTCGCTCTTTCAAGATGAGAGTTGTCCGTTCGCTGCCTTCCGTAAAAGTCGATGTTGCATGCAAAGGTTCAGTCGACAACAGTATGCCATCCAGTAGATATGCTAGTGTGAATGTCCTGAAGCGTTTGCTGCGGTTCTTTTTTTTTCTTCTTTTTTTTTTTGCCAACTTAATATTGACTGGGACACAGATGGCAGCCTTGGCGCACTCCTAATGTTGAGAGAACGAAGCCGTCAATGCAATTAGTTGCGTTTGTGTGAAAAGAGCTACCATGAAGGTGGATGAAGGTGTCGTGAAAGTTGTAATTTCTCAGGGCCTGTCACACGCTTTCACGGTAGCTACCGTCAAAAGCTTTCTTAAAGTCGAACGAGTCGCGACAGAAATCAAGTACATGATGACTTTCAATGTCACTTTGCCAGGTTTCAGATTATAATGGTAGTCCAGTAATTCTGACACGTTCATCGCTTCTTTTCTTCACGCAACATTGGTAGTTTTTGTCACTGGAAGTTGGCTTAGTCATATTGGACAATACATGTAAACAAAAGTGACAAACAAATCTGATTAGCTGAACGTCACGTGCTGCGAACGGTAACAAACAGAGGGAAAGGAGTGTATGCCGAACAATGCATGCAATAAAATATATGAAAAAAGTCGAAAACAGGCAGTGCTCGTTTGAGAATGCATAAACACGGAAAAAGCAGTTTTAGCTGAACTATAACGTAGTAAAGAGTTAGGGAAAGTATCGAAAATAGCTCTAGATGTGCGCACTTTTGGCTCAGAATGCTGTTGGTCTGTTTCTCTTTTTTGAAATACGCGAAATGGATGCATGGGTGTGTGGAGGAAAGGTAAAACTGCGCAGTGTTCTTTGATGGGGAAGTGGGTACTGAAGCCAGTGTCTGTCCACATGATCAAGACACATGTTGTCTCTGTTTCCCCCCCTGACATCATCATTCTCTACCTTGAAACTATCACCTTTCACATACAGAAATAAACTTTGAAAGGAACTGAAAATAAGTCCGCCAGATAACATGGAAAAAGAAATCACAAGAGAAAACACGGCGCGTTTTGACCTCTGAAGTCTTCTCCTGGCAAAATAAACAACGTTGAGGGCAATGACAACGACGAACGAGCAATCATTTCTCCTCTCAAATTCGGCGCAAGATGGGCGTTCTTCGTTTTCATTGTCCTGGATGGTGTTTATCTTGCCTGATGAAGACCTAAGAAGTCGAGAGACGCGTCGTGTTTTGTCTTGTGATTTGTTTGTCCCTGTTGTCTGACAGATTGACTTCAAATTTCTTTTAAAATTTGTTTGAATTTCAGCCTGCAATTACCTCCCTTTGAAACCTACAGAAATAGTTCTCATTTCTCTCTCTCTCTCTCTCTCTCTCTCTCTCTCTCTCTCTCTCTCTCTCTCTCTCTCTCTCCTTTTCTTTGCGCTTGGCGAAATGGCAACGTGACTGATCATTGTTGGGGAATGACAAAAAGTACACACACGAAAAAAAAAAAAAAAAAAAAAAACCCAGCGAGGGTGGACGTGTTGGTTATACATATCAATTTCCTTGTTGACGCGCGTGCACTCTCATGCGAAGCAGGCAGATGCACACGGTCCTCGGCAAGGACCTACAGAGCCCCCATGTGTGCAGCACCACTGCCGGGCATCAAGGACACACACACAGAGATCCCCATGTGTGCAGCACCACTGCCGGGCATCAAGGACACACACACACACACACACACACAGATCCCCATGTGTGCAGCACCACTGCCGGGCATCAAGGACACACACACACACACACACACACAGATCCCCATGTGTGCAGCACCACTGCCGGGCATCAAGGACACACACAGATCCCCATGTGTGCAGCACCACTGCCAGGCATCAAGGTATTTTCCTCATGTGTTTACAGGCAGGACGGGGGGGGGGGGGGGGGGGGGGGGGGGGGGGGGGGGGGCTATCAGACTAACAGCCTGAAAGGAGAAGACAGGCATCAAGGTAGTCATGGGGACCGCAACTGATACTGCCAGAACAAAGCTTGGGGCTGCGGAACTGCCCCCCCCCCTCCCCCCCCCCCCCCCTACCACACCCACTTCCTCCACTCATCCTGGTGGTCATTGTGACTGAAGCGATGCTGCCATTGATATGCTTATGTCCTAGAATCACCCCCTCTCCACCCTGCCACCCTGCCACAAATGCAGGTGTCATACAACGCAATATGTCACAATGCAGCAATCCACTACGTCAAATATAATATGAAGCAGTCTAGACCCCCCAAAAAATTGTAGCAACTGTGGACAACTACTTTACTGAAAATGACAGTTGTATTTTTCGTCGAGACTGCTACATAGTGACAATTTTTCGTAGAGATTGCTACAATGTTACAGTTACACTGTATGTATCAACATGCAACAATTTCGTGTTATCCTCAAGACTGCTGTGTTTCGTTTTTAGTTTAGTTGGTTTTCTTTTTTGTTTGTTTGTTTTTTTGTTGTTGTTTTTTTTTTTTGGGGGGGGGTTGTTTGTTTGTTTTTTTGTTTTTATTGACCGGTAACATTTAAACCCAATCGAATACTGAGAACTAAATCAAACGCTCATTTCAATGCCAGAGGGTCCACTACCATTGCTGTTCATTTCTTTCTCACAGACGACGACAATAAAAAAAAAGTGGACAAATGGTTTGGGTTGACAGTCGCCTGACATAAAATAGAGATAGCATTGATAGCCTGGCGAAAAACAAAAGAATAATCAGATATGAAAATCCAAAGGTGCTATAGGTTTCTGTTATTTCAGTAACCGAAAAATATGAAAGAGACTCTCTCTCTCTCTCTCTCTCTCTCTCTCTTTATATATATATATATATATAATGTGTGTGTGTGTGTGTGTGTGTGTGTGTGTGTGTGTGTGTGTGTGTGTGTGTGTGTGTGCGTGTAAGTTCAGATCTTTGCCAAGCCATTATTATAATGATGGAAGAATTGTTGGCCTGCGCTTGTTTTCCCCCACTACTTAATTGTTCAGCATTTTCTATTGTTTGGTCAATCAGTGGGAGACTGCATCTCTTAGGAGATCCAAGTAAAGGTTGTTGTGCACTAATCTGCACCATTCGTAGCTGCTGACAATGATTGGGTAATTGAACAGCAGAGCTGACCACTCAGCCTGTTCCATATCTTTTGATCTCCCTTGCATCCTTGAATGGATCCTCAACGTAAAATGGATTCAGTTCAGAAAAAAAAATTATATATCCACCTAGGAGACAAGGTGGAAAATGTTACAATTTTTCATACAGTAACATTGTTTCCCCCAACTTGTGCACTGCTGCGTATTTTTGTGGACATTTTTACATTTATGGGCATTGTAACATTTTACGTTGTATCACACCTGTCGCCCACGCATCCACCTCCCCCCCCCCCCCACACACACACACACTCCTTTCCCAGCCCAGAGAGTCACGTGACGCTGTGTGCTGATCCAAGGGTAGGGGAGAAGGGTGATAAATAACTCATCAAGAGACAGGACGGAGGATCACTCACCCAGTGATACCATGGCAACGGGGAGGATCATGGAGGCGGCCAGCAACACTGTCATCACGTCTGCACACATCCACAACTGTTATATTCGCTTTGTGTACGTGTTAGTTAGTGTTAGTGTGTGTGTGTGTGTGTGTGTGTGGGGTGTGTGTGTGTGTGTGTGTGTGTGTGTGTGTACGCACGCACTCGTTCGCATAAATCCATGTAAGGTAAGATAATGTTGCTTATAGCCCAGCCGACAGCAAAGGGTCATATCAGGGCTGTCACCACGTAGAAGTCAACCCACAAGTCATTTTGAAAGAAAAAAAAAAGAAAGAAAATTCACACAGCCCTTTAAAATATACATTCTAAAAACACACAGGAAACTTTGTTAGAAAAAAAATTCTTCCGTAAAATCTTAGATCAGATGAAAAATGTTAATCTCTTTCAGAAACTCAAAGATCACATCAGGTGGGACACATCTGAACAAGGTTTTCATGGAGTCGGCTGTAAAGTGTTGGTGTCTCACATCGTGCAAGTCCCAACAATCTAAAAGAATATGTTTCACTGTGAGTGGTACATGACATGGAATGCACCACGGAGCTTCTTCACCTTTTGAAAGATAAGAATGGAATGTCAAAAAAGAGTGGCCTGTATGCCAACGGCATAAATCCATGTAAATGTTTCTCTGCATATACGCAGGAGTCACACCAAGTTGAACATTTCGTTAGAGCGAGCATTTAGTGTACTCTTCCAGAGAATATCTTCAGTGTTGGAAATAGGTTTTCAAATTTTTAGACACATTTCTACACAGACAATAATTATTTCCTTCCAAATGACTGGGACTGCCTCTAATAATGACACAGATTTACAACAAATATTGCTGGAACATTATTCCAATTATGCAGATGTCAGACTGAATATAATTTGCAACAATAATGTTGAGTGTTTGTGGTTGCCTCAGTCCACAAATGTATCATACAACACTTGAAAACGTCAAAATCAAGTCACACACACACAACACACACACACACACAACACACACACACACACACACACACACACACACGCACGCACGCACGCACGCACGCACGCATACAGAGAGAGAGAGAGAGAGAGAGAGAGAGAGAGAGAGAGAGAGTTTTCTGTAAATCATTTTAAACAATTTTGCAATTCAAGAAGACTGACATTTTCTCGGAATTTTATCTGATAGTGCAAGTACACGCCAATGTCGAAAAAGGCTTTTCTTTAACAGAAAAAGGGAGCTCAGTATTGTGATAAGTATCTTAGTCCCACATTGATCAACCGCGGGCAAGGGATGGGGGGGGGGGGGGGGGTGGGGAGGGAGCGGTTAGACCTACACCCATAAAACATAACATCCAAACACATCAAGGGAGAAAACCTCTGACAAGGGGAACGGGGTCAACAAGGGCGAGAACTGACACCCAAAATAAATGTTGGACCACTGGGGAGGGCGGAGGAAAGAATTGATCGTTTTGTCATATATGAAAAACGAAAATTAAGAGCTCTACACTCCCATCTGCCATCCCTACCCCTCGCCGCCTTCTGTTGCTGTTGTTTTGATTTTGGTTTTGTTTGTTTGTTTTAGGGGGTGGATGGAAGTGACTATTCAGCTACATAGTTCCACCCCTCCACTCTCCCCCTCCACTCTCCCAACCCCTTTGCCATCCGTCCTCTGTGTCTGCCTGTCACTCAAACGATGTTGTCATCGGAACCAAGACCGTCGGAGACAAGAACCAGGCCTGTCATGGGCCGGGCTTCCAGCGCCATACCTAGCCTTCCATCTTGTCCTCTACACAGCCACAAAACACGGCGTTCCTTTTACTCTTTGACACACGTCTTCCATCCTGTCCTCTACACAGCCACAACACACGGCGTTCCTTTTACTCTTTGACACACGTCTTCCATCTTGTCCTCTACATAGCACAAAACACGGCGTTCCTTTTACTCTTTGACACACGTCTTCCATCCTGTCCTCTACACAGCCACAAAACACGGCGTTCCTTTTACTCTTTGACACACGTCTTCCATCTTGTCCTCTACATGGCACAAAACACGGCGTTCCTTTTACTCTTTGACACACGTCTTCCATCTTGTCCTCTACATAGCACAAAACACGGCGTTCCTTTTACTCTTTGACACACGTCTTCCATCTTGGCCTCTACACAGCCACAACACACGGCGTTCCTTTTACTCTTTGACACACGTCTTCCATCTTGTCCTCTACATAGCCACAAAACACGGCGTTCCTTTTACTCTTTGACACACGTCCTCCATCTTGGCCTCTACACAGCCACAAAACACGGCGTTCCTTTTACTCTTTCACACACGTCTTCCATCTTGGCCTGTACACAGCCACAACACACGGCGTTCCTTTTACTCTTTGACACACGTCTTCCATCTTGGCCTCTACACAGCCACAAAACACGGCGTTCCTTTTACTCTTTGACACACGTCTTCCATCTTGGCCTCTACACAGCCACAACACACGGCGTTCCTTTTACTCTTTGACACACGTCTTCCATCTTGGCCTCTACACAGCCACAAAACACGGCGTTCCTTTTACTCTTTCACACACGTCTTCCATCTTGGCCTCTACACAGCCACAACACACGGCGTTCCTTTTACTCTTTGACACACGTCTTCCATCTTGGCCTCTACACAGCCACAACACACGGCGTTCCTTTTACTCTCTGACACACGTCTTCCATCTTGGCCTCTACACAGCCACAACACACGGCGTTCCTTTTACTCTTTGACACACGTCTTCCATCTTGGCCTCTACACAGCCACAACACACGGCGTTCCTTTTACTCTTTGACACACGTCTTCCATCTTGGCCTCTACATAGCACAAAACACGGCGTTCCTTTTACTCTTTGACACACGTCTTCCATCTTGGCCTCTACACAGCCACAAAACACGGCGTTCCTTTTACTCTTTCACACACGTCTTCCATCTTGTCCGCTACATAGCACAAAACACGGCGTTCCTTTTACTCTTTGACACACGTCTTCCATCTTGGTCTCTTCACAGCCACAAAACACGGCGTTCCTTTTACTCTTTCACACACGTCTTCCATCTTGGCCTCTACACAGCCACAAAACACGGCGTTCCTTTTACTCTTTCACACACGTCTTCCATCTTGTCCTCTACACAGCCACAACACACGGCGTTCCTTTTACTCTTTGACACACGTCTTCCATCTTGGCCTCTACACAGCCACAAAACACGGCGTTCCTTTTACTCTTTCACACACGTCTTCCATCTTGGCCTCTACATGGCACAAAACACGGCGTTCCTTTTACTCTTTCACACACGTCTTCCATCTTGGCCTCTACACAGCCACAAAACACGGCGTTCCTTTTACTCTTTCACACACGTCTTCCATCTTGGCCTCTACACAGCCACAACACACGGCGTTCCTTTTACTCTTTGACACACGTCTTCCATCCTGTCCTCTACATAGCCACAACACACGGCGTTCCTTTTACTCTTTGAACACACGTCTTCCATCTTGGCCTCTACATAGCCACAACACACGGCGTTCCTTTTACTCCTTGACACACGTCTTCCATCCTGTCCTCTACATAGCCACAACACACGGCGTTCCTTTTACTCTTTGACACACGTCTTCCATCTTGTCCTCTACACAGCCACAACACGCGGCGTTCCTTTTACTCTTTCACACACGTCTTCCATCCTGTCCTCTACACAGCCACAACACGCGGCGTTCCTTTTACTCTTTGACACACGTCTTCCATCCTGTCCTCTACATAGCCACAACACACGGCGTTCCTTTTACTCTCTGACACACGTCTTCCATCTTGTCCTCTACATAGCCACAACACACGGCGTTCCTTTTACTCTCTGACACACGTCTTCCATCTTGGCCTCTACACAGCCACAACACACGGCGTTCCTTTTACTCTTTGACACACGTCTTCCATCCTGTCCTCTACATAGCCACAACACACGGCGTTCCTTTTACTCTTTGACACACGTCTTCCATCTTGTCCTCTACATAGCCACAAAACATGGCGTTCCTTTTACTCTTTGACACACGCCCCAGTTCGCTCTTTGACCATCGACATAAGCAACTCACTATTTGATCAGAAACACAAACAATTCACTATTTGATCATTAACACAAACAATTCACTACCTGATCAAAAACACAAACAACGCACTATTTGATCACAAACACAAACAACTCACTATTAATTGATGAGAAACAGACAACGCACTATTTGATCAGAAACACAAACAAATCACTATTTGATCAGAAACACAAACAACTCACTATTTGATCA
This sequence comes from Conus canariensis, assembly GCA_033310375.1. NCBI lineage: Eukaryota > Metazoa > Mollusca > Gastropoda > Neogastropoda > Conidae > Conus > Conus canariensis. The sequence goes on along the minus strand of CM065728.1, from coordinate 73,881,321 downwards.
AAAACTCAAACAACTCACTATTTGATCAGAAACACAAACAACTCACTATTTGATCAAAAACACAAACAACTCACTATTTGATAAAAAACCCAAGCAACTCACTATTTAATTATAAGCACAAAGAACACATTGTTTGATGATAAATGTACCAACTCACTATTTGATCATAAATACAAACAACTCATCATCTGATCATAAATACAAACAACTCCCTTCTGATCATAAATACAAACAACTCTCATCTGATCATAAATACAAAACAAATCATCATCTGATCATAAAATCAACTCACTATCTGGTCACAAATACGGACAACTCACTTTTTGATCATAATGACACACAACTGACGATTTGACCATGAATACAGCACTGCCGACGTCAGGACACTAGAAGTATCTCGCGTTCTTCAGTACGCATGTTTTAATCGAACAAATGATCGCATCATAATTAAAAATTAAAATGCCAGCTTACCACTTCTACTTTTGGTTTATTTTTGTCCCCCTCTCCAAAGTCTCTTCTGACTATTTTCCATTCTATTACTTTCAAACACAACACGCACGCGCGCACGCACGTTATAGACAGAGAAGACAGAGACAGACACAAAGCAAAGCGAGACTCACCACTAGAGCAAAGCACTTTCCCGACCCGGCACATGAACTCGCACGTGCTGTCCGTGTCTTTGGCCAGCTCCTCGATCTGCACCAGAGTGTCCGGCTGCCCCAGCCCCGTGTCCACTGACACTGACTGTGACCACTCCACGCTGGTGCGGAACAGCAGTTTCTGGTCATCGTACGACTGCCCACAACATCACAGCGTCTTTGATAGAATACCATGGTCTTCTCCCGAGTCAGATACAACTGTCAATAGCTATCGTCATGTCAGACACTTCTTTTTTTTTCTAATGCTGGTCGATGAGAATGAGGATGATGAAGATGATGCGACGGATTTCCATTCCGGTCTGAGACTGCATGATAGGGTTGTACTGTACTCTAAAATTCATTTTATATCCCGGCGTCAACCAGGCCTGAGAGATACTTACACCTGCAGTGTTGGTCAGGAAATCTGAGCCACACTCTCACAGACGCTTCCATTTAGTGGATGAAACATGATTGAGTGGTCCCAGTCTTCCAAGCTGAGCCTCTATCAAACCCCTAATCAAACCGGGGAGCCGGTCAGGGCAGAAAAACCACACATGACTCTTCACATCAGGAACCTGCCAGTGTAAAACAAACAATAAAACACACGCATGACTCTTCACATCAGGAACCTGCCAGTGTAAAACAAACAATAAACACACACATGACTCTTCACATCAGGAACCTGCCAGTGTAAAACAAACAATAAACACACACATGACTCTTCACATCAGGAACCTGCCAGTGTAAAACAAACAATAAACACACACATGACTCTTCACATCAGGAACCTGCCAGTGTAAAACAAACAATAAACACACACATGACTCTTCACATCAGGAACCTGCCAGTGTAAAACAAACAATAAACACACACATGACTCTTCACATCAGGAACCTGCCAGTGTAAAACAAACAATAAACACACACATGACTCTTCACATCAGGAACCTGCCAGTGTAAAACAAACAATAAACACACACATGACTCTTCACATCAGGAACCTGCCAGTGTAAAACAAACAATAAACACACACATGACTCTTCACATCAGGAACCTGCCAGTGTAAAACAAACAATAAACACACACATGACTCTTCACATCAGGAACCTGCCAGTGTAAAACAAACAATAAACACACACATGACTCTTCACATCAGGAACCTGCCAGTGTAAAACAAACAATAAACACACACATGACTCTTCACATCAGGAACCTGCCAGTGTAAAACAAACAATAAACACACACATGACTCTTCACATCAGGAACCTGCCAGTGTAAAACAAACAATAAACACACACATGACTCTTCACATCAGGAACCTGCCAGTGTAAAACAAACAATAAACACACACATGACTCTTCACATCAGGAACCTGCCAGTGTAAAACAAACAATAAACACACACATGACTCTTCACATCAGGAACCTGCCAGTGTAAAACAAACAATAAACACACACATGACTCTTCACATCAGGAACCTGCCAGTGTTAAAACAAACAATAAACACACACATGACTCTTCACATCAGGAACCTGCCAGTGTAAAACAAACAATAAACACACACATGACTCTTCACATCAGGAACCTGCCAGTGTAAAACAAACAATAAACACACACATGACTCTTCACATCAGGAACCTGCCAGTGTAAAACAAACAATAAACACACACATGACTCTTCACATCAGGAACCTGCCAGTGTAAAACAAACAATAAACACACATGACTCTTCACATCAGGAACCTGCCAGTGTAAAACAAACAATAAACACACACATGACTCTTCACATCAGGAACCTGCCAGTGTAAAACAAACAATAAACACACACATGACTCTTCACATCAGGAACCTGCCAGTGTAAAACAAACAATAAACACACACATGACTCTTCACATCAGGAACCTGCCAGTGTAAAACAAACAATAACACACACATGACTCTTCACATCAGGAACCTGCCAGTGTAAAACAAACAATAAACACACACATGACTCTTCACATCAGGAACCTGCCAGTGTAAAACAAACAATAAACACACACATGACTCTTCACATCAGGAACCTGCCAGTGTAAAACAAACAATAAACACACACATGACTCTTCACATCAGGAACCTGCCAGTGTAAAACAAACAATAAACACACACATGACTCTTCACATCAGGAACCTGCCAGTGTAAAACAAACAATAAACACACACATGACTCTTCACATCAGGAACCTGCCAGTGTAAAACAAACAATAAACACACACATGACTCTTCACATCAGGAACCTGCCAGTGTAAAACAAACAATAAACACACACATGACTCTTCACATCAGGAACCTGCCAGTGTAAAACAAACAATAAACACACACATGACTCTTCACATCAGGAACCTGCCAGTGTAAAACAAACAATAAACACACACATGACTCTTCACATCAGGAACCTGCCAGTGTAAAACAAACAATAAACACACACATGACTCTTCACATCAGGAACCTGCCAGTGTAAAACAAACAATAACACCACACATGACTCTTCACATCAGGAACCTGCCAGTGTAAAACAAACAATAAACACACACATGACTCTTCACATCAGGAACTCTCGCCAGTGTTAAAACAAACAATATACACACACATGACTCTTCACATCAGGAACCTGCCAGTGTAAAACAAACAATAAACACACACATGACTCTTCACATCAGGAACCTGCCAGTGTAAAACAAACAATAAACACACACATGACTCTTCACATCAGGAACCTGCCAGTGTAAAACAAACAATAAACACACACATGACTCTTCACATCAGGAACCTGCCAGTGTAAAACAAACAATAAACACACACATGACTCTTCACATCAGGAACCTGCCAGTGTAAAACGAACACATAAAGAAGGATGTAAAGAAAAAAGCTTTCTTCTGCTGGCAGCCTGGGCTATTCAAACAGGGCTATTCAAACAGGGCTATTCAAACAGGGCTATTCAAACAGGCCTGAACAGCCTTGTCAGACCGACATGGCCGATGCTTACTTTGGAACAAAACCAGAAAGCAGAGTGCCTTTGCAGTCCTTTCTCCTGAGTTGACAGCGATTCCTTTGTTTCAGCCTACCGGCGTGTGTTCTTTTCTGTCACCCCTTAGTTAGAGCTGGCATCGAAGGTTCCCAGAACTGGTTTGGTCCCATGATTAATTGTAAGCTGCGAAAGAGCATTTTCTTACACTACGTCTTTATCGCAATTACCAGCGGTAAACCGTCCTAAAGCCCAGCGTATGTTTCATTTTTTCAGTTCTCGTAAAACTGACAGTCCTACTGCAAGATATGAAGGCACTGAGTACTGCAAGATATGAAGGCACTGAGTACTGCAAGATATGAAGGCACTGAGTACTGCAAGATATGAAGGCACTGAGTACTGCAAGATATGAAGGCACTGAGTACTGCAAGATATGAAGGCACTGAGTACTGCAAGATATGAAGGCACTGAGTTCACGTTACAAATGGTGGCAGCAGAAGCAGCAGTAGCAACAGCAGTAGTAGTAGTAGTAGTGTAGTAGTAGTAGCAATAACAGCAGCAGTAGCAACAGCAGTAGTAGTAGTAGTAGTAGTAGTAGTAGCAATAACAGCAGCAGTAGCAACAGCAGTAGTAGTAGTAGTAGTAGCAATAACAGCAGCAGTAGCAACAGCAGTGTAGTAGTAGTAGTAGTAGTAGTAGCAATAACAGCAGCAGTAGCAAAGCACGTATAGGATAGTAGATAAGCCAGCAGCAGTAGCATAGCAGTAGTAGTAGTAGTAGTAGTAGTAGTAGTAGCAATAACAGCAGCAGTAGCAACAGCAGTAGTGTAGTAGTAAGTAGTAGTAGCAATAACAGCAGCAGTAGAGATCAGAGTCAGTAGTAGTAGTAGTAGTAGTAGTAGCAATAACAGCAGCAGTAGCAACAGCGTAGTAGTAGTAGTAGTAGTAGTAGCAATGACAGCAGCAGTAGCAACAGCAGTAGTAGTAGTAGCAATAACAGCAGCAGTAGAATAGAAGTAGTAGTAGTAGTAGCAATAACAGCTAGCAGTATGTTAGTAGTAGTATGTAGCAATGACAGCAGCAGTAGCAACAGCAGTGTAGTAGTAGCAATAACAGCAGCAGTAGAAGTAGAAGTAGTAGTAGCAGCAGCAGCAGCAGTAGCAGTAGAAGTACTGCTGATAGTAGTAGAAGTAGCAACAGTTGAAGCAGCAGCAGCAGCAGTA
>CM065728.1:73856463-73861463 GCA_033310375.1 Conus canariensis | reverse complement strand
ATCATCGTAAACCATTACTGGTTTACAACGTGAAAGTTAGTCTGGCATCAGCAGAAAGTCATCCAAGTGATACAGGTCAGCAGATCAAAGTCTGATACAACTATTAGCGAAAATAAATTTTGTGGAGGCTAGTTCACTGATTTTCTAAAGGCTTTTGATGTCATGGTCCTAAAGGTAATATGTCAAGATTTTGTATTATAAAGCCTAACAAGAAAAACGCTTTCGCTGATTTCGTAACTTTTCGACAGTCAAAAATTATGTTTCAACTTTTTAACATCATATATATATATATATATATTATATTATATATATATATATATATATATATATATATATATATATATATATATATATCAGATATGGTGTACCTCAAGGGTCAATATTAGATATACTCTCTTTTCTACATAAAATGATCTCTCTCTGTCTGTCTGTCTGTCTCTCTCTCTCTCTCTCTCTCTCTCTCTCTCTCTCTCTCTCTCTGTCACACTGAAGACTCCTGTGAACATTTCGTGATGATATCAAAGTCAATACAAGCAAGTCGACCAAATTCCGTGCTTGAATTTTTTTTTAAGATACTGGCGTTGAAAATGCAAGTTTTGTGATTCACTTTTCACTAACCCCAGTAAGACCAAACACATGTTGTTTACGACATGAAAAAGAAAGCAGACTATTAAACATCTTCACTCGGTATCTATCAATGGTAAAAAAAAAGGCCAACACATGAATGAACGCACAAACCACCATGCCAAATAATGCACATCCAACACGCTGAATGAAACAAACTGGTGAATTTTCAACACATTTGTCTTCTTTAGACGTCGAAAATAGAACATGGAAAACGCTGAAACCAATTCTCCCGAGAAAGCTTTCGGCAGGGGAGACAACTAGCGATTGATCCCCTGCATTCTCCCCCCCCCCCCTTCCCGCTCCTTTCCCTCTAATCACCCTTCCCCACCCTACCCACACTTTTAATATACTCCCATGTCACACGTCCCTCACTTTCTAAAAATCGAAAAGGATTTATTCTACAACGTCAGGCTTCGTTTTGTTCAATTGTGTTGACGTATTCGAAGCTTTTTTTTTTATCTTCTTTTATTCAAGTGTGGAAAGGCATCCTTGCTATTACGTCTGATGTTTAAGGTGCGGTTTAAAATGGATGTAGGCCACACGCCACATACAAAAAACAAGACGTGACAAGTAAATAGCTTGAACAGACGAATACGATTAGATCTCTCTCTCTCTCTCTCTCTCTCTCTCTAGCACGCACACATTCACACATACTCACTCACACACACACACACACACACACACACACACACACACACACACACACACACACACACGCACACACACACACACACACGCACACACACACACACACACACACACACACACACACACACACACACACACACACACACACACACGTCCACTCAAGACAGACCTAAAACGGCTTTACGCTTGTTTTCTTGGTTTATCATACGACTGATTTGTTTAGCAGGTACTCGCTGGTCATCCAGTGGGATTATAAAACCTGTTAAGTGACCCCAGTAAAGGCTGTTTTACACCACTCTACTGTGGTCAGGACTGATGTGACGGACAATGCTGGTTTCAAACAGTACAGCTGACCACTCTGATTGTGGGCACATGTTGATCTCCCTCGCATCCTTTTACGATCCTCCAGCACAGGCCAAAAAGATCTCCTCTTACACTGGTTACTCTTGACCTATTCTTTTTAATTTTATGGCATTTTTCTGTCATTCGCCACTTACGCGCAGTGACTTTCTTTCCATTCCTTATTCTCCCCTTCGTGGACTACCTAGGAAGCTGATGGATTCTGGTGTTCTCCCCACGGAGGTGGCACTGCAACAGCTACTGTGCCTCTGTGAGAAATCTCTAGACAGACGAAGACGATCAGATTTTTTTTTGTTCCATGGAGGTGACACGACCGCACAGAGGTGCTCTGTCTCTCTGTTAGACATTCTGGAAAGGCGACGACAACCAAGCCGGGGTCTACCCACCAGTCTCTCACAGGAGTCGACAGCGGAGTCTAGACTGTTGTACCCAATGGCTCTGTCCTCAAGACACCACTCACTGCTCCCCACAGGCGGTCTGTGAAGGGTCTCATAGTCACACTTCAAACGTCCTCTTCTTCGTTCCTTTCCTCCCCCCCCCCCCCCCCCTCCAACACACACACATTGTCGTCGTTCCTCTTCCCTTTGTATCAAGCTTGCTACGTCACTGTCATAATAATGAAGGAACTGTTTGCCACTACTAGTTTTTTGTATCAAGCTTGCTACGTCACTGTCATAATAATGAAGGAACTGTTTGCCACTACTAGTTTTTTGTATCAAGCTTGCTACGTCACTGTCATAATAATGAAGGAACTGTTTGCCACTACTAGTTTTTTCATTGCTTGTTTACAGCTTTTGAATGGGTCGATCGATCGATTGAGCATATCAGCGCGGGAGGGGGTGGGAGGGAGGGAGGGAGGGAGGGAGGGAGGGAGAGAGAGAGAGAGAGAGAGAGAGAGAGAGAGAGAGAGAGAGAGAGACAGACCGACAAGTTCACACACACACACACACACACACCCACACACACACACACACACACACACACACACACACACACAGGCAGTCAATTATACAGCGAGAGAGAGAGAGAGAGAGAGAGAGAGAGAGAGAGAGAGAGAGATGGACTGATGGACCCCCAACCCTAACCCTGATCTTCTATCCACACAGTGCTGTGTCAGGGCAATGGATCGATGAAGTGGACCTACAGCTGTGAAAACAATTGTCATCACGCAGCAACCCGCTCCATGATGGAACGATGATGATGGCCTAGACGAGGAACACAAAGAACGCAGATATACAAACCCATCTATGTTTCCCAGGTCTAATCAACGAAGAGTAAAGACAAACAGATCACAGGACAAAACACCATGTATTTCGACCTCTTAGGTCTTCTTCTTCTTTGAAGGAGACTTACGAGGTCGAAACGCATCGCTTTGAAACTAACGAGAATAAAGATTAACCTTCAAGTACGTAAACTATTTTTCCTATGATGAAATTCATTACACGCCTATACATCAACACGAATGCTGTTTAAGACATTAAATTACCTAGCAGAAATGCCAACACAGATCACATGGAACAAACAAGGAGACATCCCTGAAATCAACACCAAGAAAAAGAGGCTGGAAACCCTGGGTTTTTGAATGAGGTCGCAATATGTTTTGAGCGGCCACTACTTGCCCTTGCATTGATAACAACTTTTTCTTTAAGCCAGCCGCCCGGGTACAATGGTTACCATCGCAGGCTGTGGGTTGGGAGGTCAAGGGTTCGAGTCCTATCAGAGGTGTTATTTGTGTGATTTTTCAGTTCCAGCGGGCCCCTACCCAAAGCTGAGTCTGCCATGGACTTGAATATGAAGATGGAATCAACACTTGTTTCATTCACTCTGTGGGTGTGTCATTGAGGTCGTTGTTCAAATGTCCTGACCACAACTGCAGGTGTCCGTATCTCTCGGGTCTGGTTGAAGCTGGGATTTATTACGAAAAGAAGCGTAGAATACAGCCCTACCATGTTGTCTCAAACCCAAATGGTGCTCATTAGCATCCTCTTTACAATCCTCATTTTATATATATATATATAAAAGGGGAGTACGATGGTTCCCTCAGGCAGCTAGTGAAGGGTTTCTCATATTTATAATATATTCCCCCCCCCCCCCCCCCCCCCCCCCCCCCCCCCCCATTTTCTTCATCTTAATTTTTTCAAAATTTTTATTTCAAATCTTTGCCAAGTCATTAATATAATGACAGAAGAATTGTTAGCCTGCACTTGTTTTCTTCCCACTACTTTATTGTTCAGCATTTTATTTTATATATATATATATATATATATATATATATAAACAGTATTAAAACGTCCTTTAAAAATCTGAAAGAGCTCGACCCCTTGGGGAGCAACATTTGCTAAAGATATTTTTTTAGCACTTCATTTTAAAAATATCTTTAGCAAGTATATATATATATATATATATATATATATATATATATATATATATATAATAAACTAATAAATTCCAAGGATAAGTATCGAGCACCATTCCAGCAACTTACAGAGCAGCTTGGTATTGCAATGACTGCAAGAAATATTCAATTATAAACAAAGCTTGCTCTTATGTCTTAGATTGAAGAAATATGGCGAGATAAGCATTCATATCTGCAGTGGTAGATAGTTCTGCCTAACTAACAGTATGTGCTTGAGTGGGTGAATGGGGAATAATAAATGCTTCTCAAAATGAGCCTTCAGCAAGCTTATAGTCTCCAAGGGGGAGACAATCTCCAATAGGGAGGAAACTCACTATCATATAACTCCTGGTCAGATACCGGTATTTCGAAACCTGATTGTTTCTCGTCAGTGACCGCGGAAAGTGGTAACTTGACTCCTCTGCCTTTTCGGTTTTAAGAAGAATGCTATCCCAGAAAAAGGCTGGTGTGCAATACCGTAGTATGTTTGTTGAATTTTCAAAAAACCAAGCAAATATGAATATATATATATATATATATATATATATATATATATATATATATTATGAACAATATGAAAAAAGTCCTTAAAAAATCTGAAGGTGCTCAACCCCGGTGTCAATACAGTCCAGACAACAGCACGAACAGAAATAAGAAAAATAGGAAAAGAAAGATCATATGGTACAACCCACCATACGATGGACAAGTAAAAACAAATGTAGGAAAAGAATTCTTTAAAATCTTGGCAACATCATTCCCAAAAGAACACAAACTGTCCAAAATATTCAACAAAAACACCATTAAACTATCATACTCATGTATGCCCAACCTCAAAAACATGATTGACTCATCTAACAAAATGAAAAGCAACATAAAAGAGAAGGGTGCCGAAAGGACATCTTGCAACTGCACTAAAAAAGAACAGTGCCCCCCAAGCAATGAATGTCTTCACAGCAACATTGTATACCAA
>CM065728.1:73848963-73853963 GCA_033310375.1 Conus canariensis | reverse complement strand
CTACAAACAGTCCAGCTGATAAAAATATGCAGTTACCTCATTACGTTTAGAACAAGATGGCCATACGTACATAATGCCTTACCATAACCAAGCGAAGAAAAACAATCTGTACGAATTCAACCTTGAAAGGGATTCAAGCAACACGAGAGGAGCCGAATAGAAGCAGCAAGCAAAGCAGACGTATCTGTTCCAACATCAAGAAGAAGAAGAAGAAGAAGAAGAAGAAGAAGAAGAAGAAGAAGAAGAAGAACAACAAAACAACAACAACAACAACAACAACAACAACAACAACAACGGATGGTTGTGGAAATTACAGGAATACATTGTTAACTGTATGTTGAAGGAGAATTGTTATCAAAATGACAACAACAAAAAAAAACATGAGCTTTCGGAAACGCCCTCACTTCAGATTGTTCAAAGTGTTCTTGCTATAAGACTCCAAAACATTCACACGCACCGAAATCGCTCGCAGAAAAGAAATAACCTCACAGTGAAATACAAAAACAGAATGAAACACGCAAAAAAAAAAAAGAAAAGAAAATGTTTTCGCGAGAAAATCAAATAAAGCGAAATGAAATCATACATGACAAACTGTACTCAAGTGAAAAAAGCAACAAGAACATCAACGAAACAAAGGCTGAAAAAAAAAATACACGTCAGATCTGGGGGCGCACAGTGCGACCGGCAATGCAATATGAATTAATAACGCAATATGATGAAATACTGCAACCCCCACTCCCACCCCCACCCCCCACCCCCCAAAAAAAGAAAAAAAAGTAAAAATGAAACAAATAAAAAAGCTCAAAACAAAGAAGCAACCCTTACATTGAATTAACAGGAATTAAGACTAAAACAATGTATGAGAACGAAACAAAACAGGAAAAATAAAAGGAAAAGATGAAGCGGGTTGTTGGCACTCCAAACAGTCCGTTGGGACGATACGTCTTGATAACTGTGGAGCGGTGGTCGGCCCCACGTGACTTTGCACGTGATTCATGGCCGCCATACATAATCCATGCGCACACAGGTCACACGCCACACTTAGAAAAGTACACAACACTGTGTCATCTATGAGCGGCTTAACAAAGTCTTAAAATTAATTATACGTCAAGTCTCAAGGGAAAGCCCCAAACCAACCGTTTCACATGTTTTACAAGATACCACCGATGACATTAATCATAGTCTACCGACAAATGAACACACCAGTACACGACGTCAAATCCTGAGACTTAGACTTCTTCTTAGCGTCACCTTGGCTTATCTGTGCGGAACGTGTTATTCATCTTGATGAGGAATAAGGGAAGGCGGTAGTGAGAATAGGAGGGTGAAAGGTAATTACTCTTAGACACAACGAAAGGTCAGAAAACAATCAAACTAAGCGTGTCTAAATATACTTGAAAATTACTCACGGCATTGCCATATCAAATTGCGGTGTGCTACCTGCACTCGGGTAACCTCGCTCAACAGGGCTCTTCCGCAACAATGTTATTTCCAGTGATCAAAATACATGAAAGGGGACAGGGGGGGGAGACTGAGGACACAGGCGAAACTCTGAGAGAGAGAGTGAGAGAGAGAGAGAGAGAGAGAGAGAGAGAGAGAGAGAGAGAGAAGAGAGAGAGAGAGAGAGAGACAGACAGACAGACAGAGACGGAGAGAGGTTGTTTATGAGCGCGCGCCTCTGTGTGTGTGTGTGTGTGTGTGTGTGTGTGTGTGTGTGGTGGTGTGTGTGGTGTGTGTGTGTGTGTGTGTGTGTGTGTGTGTGTGTGTGTGTGTGTGTGTGTGTGTGTGTGTGTTTATACAATGGTGTGGTTTTGATTGTTTATTGTTTTCAATTTTCGTCTTCCATGCCCCCCCCCTCCCCCCTCCCTTCCCCCACCTCCCCTAAAAGGCGGTAAAGGGTACCAAAAAATCGTTGAATTCTCTCTCTCTCTCTCTCTCTCTCTCTCTCTCTCTCTCTCTCTCTCTCTCTCTCTCTCTCTCTCTGTATGATCGCTTGCGCGCGTGCGCGCCCGCAAATGAAAAAGAGAGAGGGGGGAGTGTGTGTTCGTGTGTGTGTGTGTGTGTGTGTGTGTGTGTGTGTGTGTGAGAGAGAGAGAGAGAGAGAGAGAGAGAGAGAGGAGAGAGAGAGAGAGAGAGAGAGAGAGAGAGGAAATGGAAGTATTACTTTTCAGGTAAATTGTAAATATGTATACATATGGCGCATGCCTTGTATCATTTACCTGACGAAGGCAGTAAGCCCACATACTGGTTACAAAATCAATACAACAATATCAATACACTGTGTATCTTTTTTCTAATCTTTGAACGTTCATATATACATGCATAGATAGATAGACAGATAGAAAGAGAGAGAGAGAGAGAGAGAGAGAGAGAGAGAGAGAGAGAGAGAGAGAGAGAGAGAGAGAGAGATGATATGTTGAACAATTTAGTAGTAGCACTAAACAAGTGCAGGCTAGCAAGCAATTCCTCCGTTATCATATTAATGACTTGACCAAGATTCGAAGGGGAAAAAAGGTGGGAAAGGGGGGAGGGGGGAAGGAGAAGGATAAAGAAAATGAGAATGGAAAGTCAGTTAAATGTATTATGAATATAAAACCCTTCACTAGCAGCCTATGGAAACCATCGTAACCCATCTGGAAGACAGAACTATCACATTGCCTGCCCCTGCTGATGTTGTAGTGGCAATGACGATCGGCTGTTGGGCTGCTACTGATCACCTGCGACATCCCCGAGAGTAGGGCTTCACCACGATACTGTCAGACCCACTATAGTGGACAGTCTTCCACGAGCAATGTTGACCCACATGTGAGTTAGTAGGCCGCTCAAACAAGACTGCAGTGATCATGGAATCACTGAAACACCTGCTTTCCTGGATTCGTGTTCTACAGTCTCCACTGTGGGTGAGCAGCTTGTCAAGTCAAGCCTCAGCCAGCTGGACTTGCAGGACATCGATGGTTTGTGGAAAAGATGCGCTTATGGCAGTCCTCAGCCGTGTCTTGGCAGAGTAACAAGACCATGTGATATCCCAGTCCTGGCATTTTAGTAAGGCAGCGAACACTTCCCACCGTCTTACTGTCATTTCCTTTTCTTCCCCCTTTCCCCTTTTCCCCTCGTCACCCAAACGACTGTCATTTTCGTCCACTATCGAGTTCGAAGATACAACCCACATCTTTCACCAACGTTTTGAAAGAACATGTCTGCAATAATCAGACCGTATATTCGTCTAATTTGCCGTCAGCTGAAAGTCTCTTCATCAGAGCATGGAATGCATCCAGTGTGCGTTTCTTTCCTTTCATTTGTGGGTGTGTGTGTGTGTGCGTGCGCGCGCGCGCGCGCGCGCGCGCGTGTGTGTGTGTGTGTGTGTGTGTGTGTGTGCTTGTGCACGCACGCGTTTACGAACAGCCGTGCGTGTGTACGCGCGTATAGGTGGTCGTGTACGTATATGTATAAATGTGTGTGTGTGTGTGTGTGTGTGTGTGTGTGTGTGTGTGTGTGTGTGTGCGTGCGTGCGTGCGTGCGTGCGTGCGTGCGTGCGTGCGTGCGTGTGTGTGTGTGTGTGGTGTGTTGTGTGTGTGTGTGTTGCCTCTCTCACATCTCCCTCTCCCGTCACCCTGTACCCTCACTACTCCCTGCTCCCTCCCACACCTTCCCCACCCCCTTCCCGAAGAACACAAGCCGAGTCTCTCGTCTGCTGGTCATTTTTCTCACTGTCTTCAATGTGTGCTGTCTTTGGACCCAGACTAACGAGTGACCGCTGTGGTTCCCCATGACAACAAGACTGGTGAATTCACCCGGACTTCGTTTTCCTCGGGGGACGTGGACACTGTTCCAGCTGTACCTCTTTGGTACGACCGACTGGCATCGATGACCATTTCCCTGGGAAATGAAGGCACGACAGTGGTGGGTTGATGCCTATTTCCATGGGAAATGAAGGCACGAGAGTGGTGGTTTGATGGATGGCTGTGACCGCCACAATGCCAGGAAAGGAGACAGCTGCCACACATTGTCACTGACATATCCACAACCACAGACACCAAACAGGCAGCTGTTGGCAAGAGGAGACGTGGAAAACAGACATTTGATATCAGTCTATGAAGATCTGGCTATGAATCGTCAAATTATGATACCCATAGACGCATCAGGATATTATACCAACAAGATGAATTTTGTTTCCACTGTAAAAAGCCCTCAGACTACAAATGCTGGACTGTTGAGGACGCCAACATGAGTTACATCACCAGCCTTGGTGTGGTTCAATTAACTTGAGTGAGGAAAGTGACCAGAGAGATCAGAATTCCATTCTGTTCATTAACTTAATAAAGTGCAGGGGAGAGTAGGCACGAACGTGTGTCCCAAATCATGTAGTCTACCAAGAGTGTCACTGACCAGCCTCCAGATGCCATCTATCAAAGATCAGTTTCACCTGCTGACGCGTGTCATTGACAAGTGGCAAGAGTCATCGAACCAGTGGCTGACGTCATAAAGAGCCTGAAAAAGGTGTCACCTACCAGTTCTGCCCATGACCCCAGTCACACATAAGCCTAAGTAGTTGTTCAGTGTTTCTATTCACACACTATGATTCTGCTGTGATGCGTGAGTGCTTCGAATTAGAGAGAGAGAACAAAGTTGCCTTTAGTTTCTTTTATCTTGAAGAAACAAAAGTGCACACACACACACACACACACACACACACACACACACACACACAAAACACACACACACACACACACACTCACACAAAGGTGCTCAATGATGTGCTTGCATCTAAAGAGCCAACGCCTGCCTCCCTCTTTCCTCTTCCTCTACCTCCCACCAGTCCAGAGGGAAGTGTCAACCACTTGTGTTGTCATCTACCAGCGTGTGTTAATACCATCTGGTTATCATCTGCTAATTGAGGAGAGCCATCAACGAATGATAAGTGCCATCAATGAATGGCTGCATGTCATCCACCATTACCACAACACCAGTCCTCACAGGATCATGAATGGCTACATGTCATC
>CM065728.1:73828963-73846463 GCA_033310375.1 Conus canariensis | reverse complement strand
CAGTTACCAGAGGATTCCTGTGGTCAGCACGCTGTGGCACATCACAGTGACCAGAGGATTCCTGTGGTCAACACGCTGTGGCACATCACAGTGACCGGAGGATTCCTGTGGTCAGCACGCTGTGGCACATCACAGTGACCAGAGGATTCCTGTGGTCAGCACGGTGTGGCACATCACAGTGACCGGAGGATTCCTGTGGTCAGCACGGTGTGGCACATCACAGTGACCAGAGGATTCCTGTGGTCAGCACGGTGTGGCACATCACAGGGGTCGTCTCCCGTGTCCACCATCTGCCAACTTCATCAAGACCCACCATCTGACCACACGCACTCCTCCCCCCCCCCCCCCCCCTCTCCTGCCAGTCGTCAGGCTGCTGTCGAGTTGTCTCCCATGACGGAAGTCATCCACCAAACGGCATGGATAAGGCTGGTGTCTGTCTAGGGAAGGGAATGGCGGTGTCTTCTCAAGGAAGACAATAGTCCATCTGTTTGTTTTGTTGGCAGGGAAGACAGGGTCTGTCTGATCATCGAATATTGGCTTTGGTAGAACAAGGGGGGGGGGGGGGGTGCAGAGCGGGGGATGAAAGGGGAAAGGAGAGAAGACATGGACATGTTGTTTAAGAGTTCAAGATTAACATAAAGATATTTTTCTCTCTCCGTCTTTCAATCAATCACCATAGGCAATAACCTCCCTCAGAATTTGCCAATGTCTACGTTGCCCGATCGTGTCAAGCACGCAAGGTCTGAATTCTCCAAATCTCCATATTTGCATGTTTAAACCAAAGGATAAAATCTGAGTCTACCATAAAGTCAACGGGACAGACATCTATCAGGCAGTAGTAAGAGGTCCTGGACGGGAAGAGAGAGAGAGAGAGAGAGAGAGAGAGAGAGAGAGAGAGAGAAGAGACAGAGACAGAGAGAGAGAGAGAGGCAGACAGACAGACAGACAGAGGAGTAGGGGAGGGAGGAGAAGGGGAAGTACAGTTACTATAGAATTTATACAAACACCCTGTCCATTGAGATTGTCAGAAACATTTGCGCAAAACTTTGAAGCCTTTGTCATTTGACGCATCAGTCAGTTCAAATACAGAATGCTTCGTTACTGTCTAGGTGAAAAGAATTTTCATTCTTTGATGTTGAGATGTGCCTGGAATAACGTATGGTCCTGGCTCAGATGGAAAGACTGGGAACATAGTCATCGAGTTTCATTTGCTCGTAAATATAACTGTCAGAATTGTGCTCCACTTTGCTGACCAGCTCCATTAAATTCTTTATCTGTGGAGTGTGGTTGATGTATTGTGGGAGGAAACATACAGTACCTTCAGGTGATGTAGTTTAAAAAAAAAAAACACTCATTGCGTGACCACCATCATCATCGTCATTATCACTGTCGCAAAGAAAAAAAAAGAAAAAACAACAACAAAAAAACATGGTCACATGATGGGGCCTTTCATGCCCTGCTCTCATGAAGTGCAGGATGCAGTGTTTGTCTGTGTGTGTGTGTGTGTGTGTGTGTGTGTGTGTGTGTGCGTGCGTGCGTGCGTGCGTGCGTGCGTGCGTGCGTGCGTGCGTGCGTGCGTGCGTGCGTGCGTGCGTGTGTGTGTGTGTGTGTGTGTGTGTGTGTTACGCTCTCTCATGTTTCCCTCCCCATCGCCCTGTACCCTCCCTACTACCTTCTCCCTCCCACACCTTCCCCACCCCCTCCCTATAGAAAGAAGGCCAAGTCTCTCGTCTGCTGGTCGTTTTTCTCATTGTCTTCAATCTGTTCTGTCTTTGGACCCAGACTAACGAGTGACCACTGTAGTTCCCCATGACAACAAGACTGGTGAATTTACCCGGACTTTGTCTTCCTCAGGGGACGTGGACACTGTTCCAGCTGTACCTCTTTGGTATGACCGACTGGAGTTGATGTCTATTTCCAAGGGAAATGAAGGCACGACAGTGGTGGTTTGATGGATGGCTGTGACCGCCATAATGCCAGGAAAGGAGACAGCTGCCATGGATTGTCAACAACATATCCACAAACACTGACACCAAACAGGCACCTGTTTGCAAGAGGAGACGTGGAAAACAGACATTTGATATCAGTCTGTGAAAATCTGGCTGTGAATCGTCAAATTATGATTCCCACAGAAGCATCAGGATATTATACCAACAAGATGAATTTTGTTTCCACTGTATAAAGCCCTCAGACTACAAACGCTGGACTGTTGAGGACGCCAACATGAGTTACATTACCAGCCTTGGTGTGGTTCAATTAACTTGAGTGAGGTAAGTGACCAGAGAGATCAGAATTCCATTCAGTTCATTAATTTAATAAAGTGCAGGGGAGAGTAGGCACAAACGTGTGTCCCCATCATGTGGAGTCTACCAGGGGTGTCACTGACCAGCCTGCAGGCGTCATCTATCAAAGATCAGTTTCGCCTGCTGCCGTGTGTCATTTACAAGTGGCAAGAGTCATCCAACCAGTAAACAGCCTGTAGAAGGTGTCACCTACTAGTTCTGCTCCTGAACCCAGTCACACAAAAGCTTAAGTAGTTTCCATTCATACAATATGATTCTATTGTGATGCATGAGCAGTTCAAATTATAGAGAGAGAAAAAAAAGTTGTCTTTTGTTTCTTTCATCTTGAAGAAACAAAAGTGCACGCACACCCACCAGTCCAGAAGGAAGGTCAACTACTTGTGTTGTCGTCTACCAGCGTGTCATAATACCAGCTGGTTATCATCTGCTAATTGGGGAGAGCCATCAACGAATGATAAGTGTCATCCATGAATGGCTACATGTCATCAACCATTACCACAACACCAGTCCTCACAGATTCCAATCTGACCTGGCTGTTCTTCCTTGGTCACAGATTATCTGGCCACCTGCGTCCAACACACTCATCACACGGCATTTACGTGTGTGCGTGCGCGCATGTTCATGTTAGATGGAGACTGGGGAGGAGGGAGGAGGGAGGGAGGCAGAGAGGGTATTTCAGTACCAGTCCACAAAAGACGACCTAATTCTCTTGAAAGAGTGGGGAAAACGTATTGTGGTGTGCCGCAAGACATGAAAACGACTGATATTTTCAGTGATTTCAGCTGAACACAATTGTATGTTGTCCTTAGAATGCTGGTCGAAGAGAGAGAGGAGAGAGAGAGAGAGGAGTAGAGAGAGAGAGGAGAGAGGGAGAGAGTAGGGCGACCTATTTCTTTTGATAAAGTGGAAAACTACTTTCATGTGCAAAAGACATACAGGCGGCTGATACTGCATTTGTTTCAGATGAAGACAACTGCAGTTCTGCACCAAGAGTATTGCTCAGGAGAGAGAGAGAGAGAGAGAGAGAGAGAGAGAGAGAGAGAGAGAGAGAGAGAGAGAGAGAGAGAGAGAGCTAGTTGTTTTAATAGCGTGGGAAAACTACTTTCACGTGCCAAAAGACATAAAGGCGACTGATACTGCCATTTGTTTCAGATGAAGACAACCACAGTTCTGCACCCAAGAGTATTGTTCAGATAGAGACGGGGGACGAAAAAAAGAGAGAGAGAGAGAGGGAGAGCTGGAGAGGGAGAGGGAGGGGGAAGAGAGGGTAGGACAAGAGACATGGCAGAGAGAAAAGAGAGGGGGGGGGGGGGCGAGAAAAAGACGATCTTCTTCTCTTGAAAGAGTGAAAAAAAAACTATTGTTACATGCCGCCAGAAATAAAGACGACTGTTACTGCCATTTATGTGGCTCTGCCCCCAAGAGTGTTGCTCAGAGGAGAGAGAGAGAGAGAGAGAGAGAGAGAGAGAGAGAGAGAGAGAGAGAGAGAGAGAGAGAGAGGAGTCAATCCGTTAGGCCCTGTAATGAAGCCGACTGGTGGTCTGGGACCAAACTAGGCACTGTGATCTTCTCCTTGGTCAGTCTGCTTCAAACAGAAATTACAAGACAATTGAACAGCGCCATGGCTCACAGTTGGTCTGTTGATGTGTCTGCATTCTCTCTCTGTCTCCCTCTGTCTCTGTCCTTGTCTCTCTCTCTCTCTCTCCCTCTCCTCTCTCTCTCTCTCTGTCAGACTGTCTGTCTGTTTGTTTACTTGTCTGTCCGTCTGTCTGAAAAGAACAGAAAAGAAACGTTGAAGAGTTACTGGCTGCCCTGACGTCTTGACGTTCCTTTCATGGTGTCTGACCTCAGTCCAGTGAAATGCACAGAGAACACAACGCAATGAACTCTACACCACCACCACCACCCTCCCGCCGCTTCCTGACAGTACCTTTATTGAGTTCATCAAAACAGCATGGAACCGACTTCCCATTCCGCTTAAGCCATGGGGGTCATGGGAGGGGGGGGGGGTGTAGGGAATGGACAGTGTGACCATGATCATGCACCACATGGAACAGACAGGGGAACCGAGTGGAAGACAAGCATGTCCCCTGTGGTCAGCATGGTGTGACACATCACAGTGACCTGTGGTCAGCATGGTGTGACACATCACAGTGACCAGAGGATTCCTGTGGTCAGCATGGTGACACATCACAGTGACCTGTGGTCAGCATGGTGTGACATATCACAGTGACCTGTGGTCAGCATGGTGTGACACATCACAGTGACCTGTGGTCAGCATGGTGTGACACATCACAGTGACCTGTGGTCAGCATGGTGTGACATATCACATTAAACAGAGGATTCCTGTGGTCAGCATGGTGTGACACATCACAGTGACCTGTGGTCAGCATGGTGTGACACATCACAGTGACCTGTGGTGAGCATGGTGTGACATATCACAGTGACCAGAGGATTCTTGTGGTGAGCATGGTGTGACACATCACAGTGAACAGAGGATTCCTGTGGTCAGCATGGTGTGACACATCACAGTGAACAGAGGATTCCTGTGGTCAGCATGGTGTGACACATCACAGTGACCTGTGGTCAGCATGGTGTGACACATCACAGTGACCTGTGGTCAGCATGGTGTGACACATCACAGTGACCTGTGGTCAGCATGGTGTGACACATCACAGTGACCAGAGGATTCCTGTGGTCAGCACAGTGTGACACATCACAGTGACCAGAGGATTCCTGTGGTCAGCACAGTGTGACACATCACAGTGACCTGTAGTCAGCATGGTGTGACACATCACAGTGACCAGAGGATTCCTGTGGTCAGCATGGTGTGACACATCACAGTGACCAGAGGATTCCTGTGGTCAGCATGGTGAGACACATCACAGTGACCGGAGGATTCCTGTGGTCAGCATGGTGTGACACATCACAGTGACCGGAGGATTCCTGTGGTCAGCATGGTGTGACACATCATAGTGACCGGAGGATTCCTGTGGTCAGCATGATGTGACACATCACAGTGACTGGAGGATTCCTGTGGTCAGCATGATGTGACACATCATAGTGACCAGAGGATTCCTGTGGTCAGCATGGTGTGACACAAAGTGACCCAAAGATTCCTGTGGTCAGCATGATGTGACACATCACAGCGACCAGAGGATTCCTGTGGTCAGCATGGTGTGACACATCACAGTGACCAGAGGATTCCTGTGGTCAGCATGGTGTGACACAAAGTGACCCAAGATTCTTGTAGTCAGCATGATGTCACACATCACAGGGGCCGTCTCCCGTGGCCACCATCTGCCAGCTTCAAGACCCACCATCTGACCACAGACCCCCCCCCCCCCTCCCCCTTCTCCTGCCAGTCGTCAGGCTGCTGTCGAGTTGTCTCCCATGACGGAAGTTATCCACCAAACAGTATGGATAAGGCTGGTCTCTGTCTAGGGAAGGGAATGGCGGTGTCTTCTCAAGGAAGACAATAGTCCATCTGTTTGTTTTCTTGGCAGTGCAGACAGGGACTGTCTGATTACCGAATACTGACTTTGGTACAGAAGATGGGGGGGGGGGGGGGGGAGGGACGAAATGGGGAGGGAGAGAAGGGAAGGGACACATTGTCCAAGAGTTCAAGATTAACATAAAAACTTTTTCTCTCTCCATCTTTCAATCAATCACCAAGGCAATAATCTCTCTCACAATTTGCCAACGTCTGCGTTACCCAATCGACTCAAGCAAGCAAGGTCTGAATTCTCCAAATTTCCATTTTTGCATGTTTAAACCAAAGGATATAATCTGAGTCTACTATAGAGTCAACGGGACAGACATCTATCAGCCAGTGGTAAGAGGACCTGAAGGGGAAGAGAGAGAGAGAGAGAGAGAGAGAGAGAGAGAGGAGAGAGAGAGGAGAGTGAGAAAGAGAGAGAGAGAGAGAGGAGAGAGAGAGAGAGAGAGAGAGATAAAGAAGGGGAAGTACAGTTACTGTAGAATTTATACAAACATCCTGTCCATTTAGACCATTAAAAACATATACGCACAGCTTTGAAGCCTTTGTCATTTGACGCATCAGTCATTTCAAATATAGAATGCTTCGTTATCTTTTGGATGAAAAGAAGTTTCTTTCTTTGTTGTCTTTGGACCCAGACTAACGAGTGACCACTGTGGTTCCCCATGACAACAAGACTGGTGAATTCACCCGGTCTTCGTCTTCCTCGGGGGACTTGGACACTGTTCCAGCTGTTCCTCTTTGGTACAACCAACTGGTGTTGATGACTATTTCCATGGGAAATGAAGACAATGGCTCTTTGATGGAAGGCTGTGAGCACCATAATGCCGGGAAAGGAGACAGCTGCCATGAATTGTCAACGACATGTCCACAAACACAGACACCAAACACCTGTTTGCAAGACGAGACGTAGAAAAGAGACATTTGATATCTGTCAGTGATAACCTGGCTATGAATAATCAAATCATGATTTCCTTAGAAGCATCAGGATATGGTAAAATTGTATAAAGCCCCCAGACTAACAATGCTGGATTGTTGACGACGCCAACATGAAAGACATTACCAGCGTTAGTGTGATTCACTTAATTGAGTAAGGTCAAGTAACCAGAGAGATCAGAATTCCACTCTGTTCATTAATTCAGTAAAGTGCAGGGGAGAGAAAGCCAGAACCTGTGTCCCCAATCATGTAGAGTCTACCGGGGGATATCAATGACCAGCATCTAGGTGTCATCTATCAAAGGTCAGTTTCATCTTCTGACATGTGTCTTTTACAAGTGGCAAGAGTCATCCAAACGGTGGCTGACGTTATAAAGAGCCTGTAGAAAGTGTCACTTACCATCTCTGCACGTGGAACCAGTCACACGTAAGTCCAAGTACATGGTCAGTGTTTCCATTCGTACAATATGATTCTATTGTGATGCATGAGCGCTTCAAATGGAGAGAGAAAAAGTTGTCTTTTGTTTCTTTTATCTTGAAGAAACAAAAGTGCATGAGTGCACCCACGCACGCATGCACACACACACACACACACACACACACACACACACACACACACACACACACACACACACACACAGGTGCTCAATGACGTGCTTGCATCTAAAGAGCAAATGCCTTCCTCCCACCAGTCCAGAGGGAAGTGTCAACTACTTGTGTTGTCATCTACCAGCGTTGTTAATACCATCTGGTTATCATCTGCTAATTGAGGAGAGCCATCAACGAATGATAAGTGCCATCAATGAATGGCTGCATGTCATCCACCATTACCACAACACCAGTCCTCACAGGATCCAAACTGACCTGGCTCTTCTTCCTTGCTCACTGATTGCCTGGCCACCTGCGTCCGACACACTCATCACACGGCATTTACGTGTGCGCGTGCGGGCATGTTCATGTTAGATAGAGACCGAGGAGGGAGGAGGGGAGAGCAGAGAGGATATTTCAATACCAGTCCACAAAAGACGAGCTAATTCTCTTGAAAGAGTGGGGAAAACCTATTGTGGCGTGCCGCAAGACATAAAGACAACTGATACTGCCACTGATTTCAGCTAAGAACATTTGTATGTCTGCTCCTAAAAATGTTGGTCTGAGAAAGAGAGAGAGAGAGAGAGAGAGAGAGAGAGAGAGAGAGAGAGAGAGAGAGAGAGAGAGAGAGAGAGAGTGAGGTGTGAGTTAGTTTCTTTCTTTGAAAAAGTGGAAAAACTATTTCCACATACCACAAGACATAAAGGCGACCGATACTGCCATTTGTTTTAGATGAACACATCCACGGTTCTGCATCCACGAGCGTTGCTCACCGAATGAGAGGTGAGGAGAAAGAGAGAGAAAGGGGGTAGACAGAGGAAGAGGGAGGGAGGGAGAAAGAGATAGAGGAAGAGAGAGGGAGGGAGGTAGAGTGGGGGAGAGAGGGTAGGACACAAGACATGGGGGAGAGAGAGAGAGAGAGAGAGAGAGAGGGGGGGGAGGGTGAGGAGGCAGAGAAAAAGACGATCTACTTTTCTTGAAAGAGTGGCACGATTTATGTGGCTCTGCACCCAAGAGTGTTGCTCAGAGAGAGAGAGAGAGAGAGAGAGAGAGAGAGAGAGAGAGAGAGAGAGAGAGAGAGAGAGAGAGAGAGAGGAGTCCGTTAGGCCCTGTAATGAAGCCGACTGGTGGTCTGGGACCAAACTAGGCACTGTGATCTTCTCCTTGGTCAGTCTGCTTCAAAAAGAAATTACAAGACAATTGAACAGCACCACGGGCCACACTGTGTCTGTTATGTGTCTGCATTCTCTCTCTCTCTCTCTCTCTCTCTCTCTTTCTCTCTCTCTCTCTCTCTCTCTCTCTTCTCTCATCTCTCTTCGATTGTCTGTCTGTCTGTTTGAAAAGAACAGTAAAGAAGCATTGAAGAGTTACGTCCAGAGAAGCGCGAGAAACACAGCACAATGAACTCTACCATTCCTGTCTCCCCCCTCCCCCCTTCCGCCCCCCCCCCCACCCCTTCCCCGCCACCACCTGACGTTACCTTTCATCAAAACAGCGTGGAACCGACTTCCCTTTCCGCTTGGAGAGATAGCACCCAGCCACAGAGGTCGTGGGAGGGGGGAGGGGGTGGAGGGATGGACAGTGTGACCATGATCAGACACCACATGAAACAGACAGGGGAACAGAGTGGAAGACAAGCAAGTGTGACAGATCACAGGGGCCGTCCCCTGTGTCCACCGTCTGCCGGCTTCATCAAGACCCACCATTCCACCACAGACACTCCTCCCGCCGTCCGTCGCCAGTGTCAGGTGCTGTCGAGGAGTTGTCTCCCATGATGGAAGTCATCCACCAAACGGCATGGGTAAGGCTGGTCTCTGTCCCGGGAAGGGAATGGCGGTGTCTTCTCAAGGAAGACAATATTCCATATGTTTGTTTTGTTGGCAGGGCAACAGGGTCTGTCTGATCACCGAATATTACCTTTGGTGGAGTAGATGGGGGGAGGGAGGGAAAGACCGTGGGACGAAAGGGGAAGGAAAGAAGAGATGGACATATTGTTCAAGAGTGTAAAATTAACATGAAAGTTCTTTCTCTCCCATCTTCAATTAATCACCATAGGCAATAACCTCCGTCAAAAGTTTGTAAACGTCTACGTTACCCAATCACTCAAACAAGGAAGGCCTCAATTCTCCAGATTTCCATATTTGCATGTTTAAACCAAAGGATAAAATCTGAGTCTACTATAGAGTCAACGGGACAGACATGTATCAGCCAGTGGTAAGAGGACCTGGACGGGAAAAGAGAGAGAGAGAGAGAGAGGGGGGGGGGAGGGGAGAGAGAGAGAAGGAGAAGGGGAAGTACAGTTACTGTAGAATTTATGCAAACATCCTGTCCATTTAGATTATTAAAAACCTATACGCACAACTTTGAAGCCTTTGTCATTTGACGCATCAGTCATTACAGACCTAGAATCGCTTCGTTATTTTCTGGATGAAAAGAAGTTTCTTTCTTTGTTGTTGAGATGAGACTGGCATAAGGTTTGGTGCTGGCTCAAATAAGACTGGGAACACAGGTCATCGAGTTTCATTGGCCTCGTAAATATCACTGTCAGAATTACGTTTCAGTTTTTTGACCAACTCCGCCAGTCTTTATCTGTGGAGTGTAGTTGATGTATTGTGGGAGGAAACATGCAGTATCTTCAGGTGATGTAGTTTTTTAAAAAAAAATCGTTGCGTCATCACCATCATCATCATCATCGTTGTAGAAAAAAACAACAAAAAAAACATCGTCAAATCATGGTGCCCATCATGCCATTCGCTCATGAAGTTCAGAGTTCAGTGTGTGTAGTGTGTGTGTGTGTGTGTGTGTGTGTGTGTGTGTGTGTGTGTGTGTGTGTGTGTGTGTGTGTGTTGAGTGTGTGTCAGTGATGTGTGATGTGTGTGTGTGCGTTGTGTGTGTGTGTGTGTGTGTGTGTTGGTGTGTGTGTGTGTGTTGTGTGGTGTGTGTGGGTTTGTGTGTGTGTGTACGTGTGACCTCTCTCACGTCCCACTCTACCGTCGCCCCGTAACCTACTACTCTCATCTCCTTCCCAACCTTTCCCACCCCCTTCCTGAAGAAAGCAGCCTGCGTCTCTTGTCTGCTGGTCGTTTTTCTCATTGTCTTCAATCTGTTCTGTCTTTGGACCCAGACTAACGAGTGACCCTGTGGTTCCCCATGACAACAAGACTGTTGAATTCACCCGGACTTCGTCTTCCTCAGGGGACTTGGACACTGTTCCAGCTGTTCCTCGTTGGTACGACAACTGGCATCGATGACATTTCCATGGGAAATGAAGGCACGACCGAGGTAGTTTCATGGATGGCTGTGACCACCATATTGCTGGGAAAGGAGACAGCTGCCACACATTGCACTGACATATCCACAAACACAGACACCAGGCACCTGTTTGCAAGACGAGGCGTGGAAAACATCCGTTTGATATCTGTCAGTGTTAACCTGGCTATGAATTATCAAATTATGATTTCCATAGAAACATCAGCGTATTATAAAAATATCAACAAAATGAATTTTGTATCCATTATATAAAGCCCCTCAGACTACGCCAACATGAACTACATTACCAGCTTTAGTGTGATTCACTTAACATGAGTGAGGTAAAGTGACCAGAGAGATCAGAATTCCATTCTGTTCATTAATCTAATAAAATGCAGAGGAGATAAAACAAGAACGTCTGTCCCCAGTCATGGAGTATACTGAGGGACGTCAATGACCAGTGTCTGGGTGTTGTCTGGTGACCAGTGTCTGGGTGTCATCTATCAACGGTCAGTTTCACCTGCTGACGTGGTCATGTACAAGTGGCAAGAGCCATCCAACCGGCGGCTGACGTCATTACCAGCCTGTAGAAAGTGTCACCTACCGGTTCACACGTCAACTCGGTCACACATTCACCTCGTACTTGTGCAGTGTTTCCATTCATACAATATGACTCTATTGTGATACGTGACTGTTTCAAATTATATGGAGAGAGAGAGAGAGAGAGAGAGAGAGAGAGAGAGAGAGAGAGAGAGAGAGGAAAAAAAGTTGTCTTCTGTTTCCTTGAAGAAACAAGAGCGCATGCACACACACACACACAGACACACACAACACAACACACACACACACACACACACACACACACACACACACACACACACACACACACCAACACACACACACATGTGCTCAATGACGTGATTGCATCTAAAGAGCCAGCGCCTTCCTCCCTCTTTCCTCTTCCACCAGTCCAGAACGAAATATCAACTACAAGTGTTGTGTCGTCTACCAGCGTGTCATAATACCAGCCAGTTATCATCTGCTAATTGGGGAGAGCCATCAACGAATGATAAGTGTCATCCACGAATGGCTACATGTCATCCACCATCACCACAACACCAGTCCTCACAGGATCATGAATGGCTACATGTCATCCACCATCACCACAACACCAGTCCTCACAGGATCATGAATGGCTACATGTCATCCACCATCACCACAACACCAGTCCTCACAGGATCATGAATGGCTACATTCATCCACCATTACCACAACACCAGTCCTCACAGGATCATGAATGGCTCTTCGTCACATCCTCCACTCCCAACACACTCATCCTCACGGATCAGACTGGCTTCATGTCATTTACCATCACCACAACACCAGTCCTCACAGGATCATGAATGGCTACATGTCCACCATCACCACAACACCAGTCCTCACAGGATCATGAATGGCTACATGTCATCCACCATCACCACAACACCAGTCCTCACAGGATCATGAATGGCTACATGTCATCCACCATCACCACAACACCAGTCCTCACAGGATCATGAATGGCTACATTTCATCCACCATCACCACAACACCAGTCCTCACAGGATCATGAATGGCTACATGTCATCCACCATCACCACAACACCAGTCCTCACAGGATCATGAATGGCTACATGTCATCCACCATCACCACAACACCAGTCCTCACAGGATCATGAATGGCTACATGTCATCCACCATCACCACAACACCAGTCCTCACAGGATCATGAATGGCTACATGTCATCCACCATCACCACAACACCAGTCCTCACAGGATCATGAATGGCTACATGTCATCCACCATCACCACAACACCAGTCCTCACAGGATCATGAATGGCTACATGTCATCCACCATCACCACAACACCAGTCCTCACAGAATCATGAATGGCTACATGTCATCCACCATTACCACAACACCAGTCCTCACAGAATCCAAAACTGACCTGGCTCTTCTTCCTTGCTCACAGATTGCCTGGCCACCTGCGTCCAACACACTCATTACACGGTATTCATGTGTGCGCGTGCGGGCATGTTCATGTTAGATGGAGACCGGGGAGGAGGGAGGAGGGAGGGAGGCAGAGAGGGTGTTTCAGTACCAGTCCCACAAAAGACCTAATTGTCTTGAAAGAGTGGGGAAAACCTATTGTGGCGTGCCGCAAGACACAAAGACAACTGATACTGCCATTGATTTCAGCTAAGAACATTTGTATGTCTGCTCCTAAAAATGTTGGTCTGAGAAAGAGAGTGAGAGACAGACAGACAGACAGACAGAAGACAGAGGAGGGAGAGAGGAGTGACAGAGAGAGGACATTTCTTTCTTGAAAGAGAGGGAAAACTATTTCCACATGCCATATGACATAAAGGACTGATACTGCCATTTGTTTCAGATAAACACATCCACAGTTCTGCATCCACGCGTGTTGCTCACCGAATGAGAGGTAAGGAGAAAGAGAGAGAAAGGGGGTAGACAGAGGGAGAGGGAGGGAGGGAGAAAGAGATAGAGGAAGAGAGAGGGAGGGAGGTAGAGTGGGGAGGAGAGGGTAGGACAAGAGACATGGGAGAGAAAGAGAGAGAGAGAGAGAGAGAGAGAGAGAGAGAGAGAGAGAGAGAGAGGAGGAGGAGGAGGAGGAGGAGGCAGAGAAAAAGACGATCTACCTTTCTTGAAAGAGTGGCAAAAACATATTGTTACAAGCTGCAACACGTAAAGACGACTTTTACTGTGATTTATGTGGCTCTGCACCCAAGAGTGTTGCTCAGAGAGAGAGAGAGAGAGAGAGAGAGAGGAGAGAGAGAGAGAGAGAGAGAGAGAGAGAGAGAGAGAGAGAGAGAGCGTTAGGCCCTGTAATGAAGCCGACTGGTGGTCTGGGACCAAACTAGGCACTGTGATCTTCTCCTTGGTCAGTCTGCTTCAAAAGAAATTACAAGACAATTGAACAGCACCACGGGCCACACTGGGTCTGTCTATGTGTCTGCATTCTCTCTCTCTCTCTCTCTCTCTCTCTCTCTCTCTCTCTCTCTCTCTCTCTTACAGATTGTCTGTCTCTCTGTCTGTTTGAAAGAACAGTAAAGAAGCATTGAAGAGTTACTGGCTGCCTTGACGTGTCTGTCCTCAATCCAGTGAAGCGCGCAGATAACACAGCACACATCCTGTCTCCCCCCTTCCGCCCCGCCTCCCCCCCCCCCCCCCACCACCTGACGTTACCTTTCATCAAAACAGCGTGGAACCGACTTCCCTTTCCGCTTGGAGAGCGAGCACCCAGCCACAGAGGTCGTGGGAGCGGGGAGGGGGTGGAGGGAATGGACAGTGTGACCATGATCAGACACCACATGAAACAGACAGGGGAACAGAGTGGAAGACAAGCAAGTGTGACAGATCACAGGGGCCGTCCCTGTGTCCACCGTCTGCCGGCTTCATCAAGACCCACCATTCCACCACAGACACTCCCCCGCCCCTCTGCCAGTCGTCAGGCCGAGGAGTTGTCGAGGAGTCGTCTCCCATGTCGAGGAGTTGTCTCCCATGATGGAAGTCATCCACCAAACGGCATGGGTAAGGCTGGTCTCTGTCCCGGGAAGGGAATGGCGGTGTCTTCTCAAGGAAGACAATATTCCATATGTTTGTTGTGTTGGCGAGGGCAGCAGGGTCTGTCTGATCACCGAATATTACCTTTGGTGG
Organism: Conus canariensis; assembly: GCA_033310375.1. Classification (NCBI taxonomy): domain Eukaryota; kingdom Metazoa; phylum Mollusca; class Gastropoda; order Neogastropoda; family Conidae; genus Conus; species Conus canariensis. The sequence continues at coordinate 73,832,169 of CM065728.1, read as the reverse complement.
AGTAGATGGGGGGAGGGAGGGAAAGACTGGGGGACGAAAGGGGAAGGGAAAGAAGAGATGGACATATTGTTCAAGAGTTCAAAATTAACATGAAAGTATTTTCTCTCCCCATCTTTCAATCAATCACCATTGGCAATAACCTCCCTCAGAATTTGCCAACGTCTACGTTGCCCGATCGACTCAAGCAAGGAAGGTCTGAATTCTCCAGATTTCCATATTTGCATGTTTAAACCAAAGGATAAAATCTGAGTCTACTATAGAGTCAACGGGACAGACATCTATCCGCCAGTGGTAAGAGGACCTGGATGGGAAAAGACAGCGACAGAGAGGAGAGAGAGAGAGAGAGAGAATGACAATGCTTTATTGACAATAGTTAACCAACCCTTATGCCAAGGGAGTGCATGTGCAGTTTCTATTTAGTGTTGCCAAACTCTGCCAACAATAGAAATACGAGTCAAAAGAAGTGTACACACGGAAAACAGTTAAACAATACTAATAAGTAGAAAAAAAAAGAAAAAGACCATTCATCAAACAATATTCTCATCACAATAAACAATTTATTGCATAATCATGATTTACAAACACAGCCTACAGGAAGGGGGTGGGAAAGGTGTGGGAAAGAGACGAGAGTAGTAAGGTTACGGGGCGACGGTAGACGGGGACGTGAGGGAGGTCACACACACACACACACACACACACACACACACACACACACACACCGCACACGCCCCAACACACACACACACACACACTGCGGTGCACACACCACACCACACACACACACACACACACACACACACAGCGAAACACACACACACACACACACACACACCACACACACACACACACACACACACACACGTGCTCAATGACGTGCTTGCATCTAAAGTGCCAACGCCTTTCTCTCTCGTTCCTCTTCCCTACCTCCCACCAGTCCAGAGGGAAGTGTCAACTACTTGTGTTGTCATCTACCAGCATGTGTTAATACCAGCTGGTTATTATCTGCTAATTGGGGAGAGCCATCAACGAATGATAAGTGTCCTCCATGAATGGCTACATGTCATCGACCATTACCACAACACCAGTCCTCACAGGATCATGAATGGCTACATGTCACGGGGAACCACAGTGGTCACTCGTTAGTCTGGGTCCAAAGACAGAACAGATTGAAGACAATGAGAAAAACGACCAGCAGACGAGAAACGCAGGCTGCTTTCTTCAGGAAACTGACAAATCCACGAACACAGACACCAGGCACCTGTTTGCAAGACGAGGCGTGGAAAACAGCCGTTTGATATCTGTCAGTGTTAACCTGGCTATGAATTATCAAATTATGATTTCCATAGAAACATCAGCGTATTATAAAAATATCAACAAAATGAATTTTGTGTCCATTATATAAAGCCCCTCAGACTACGCCAACATGAACTACATTACCAGCTTTAGTGTGATTCACTTAACTATGAGTGAGGTAAAGTGACCAGAGAGATCAGAATTTATTCTGTTCATTAATCTAATAAAATGCAGAGGAGATAAAACAAGAACGTCTGTCCCAGTCATGGAGTATACTGAGGGACGTCAATGACCAGTGTCTGGGTGTCAATGACCAGTGTCTGGGTGTCAATGACCAGTGTCTGGTGTGTCTATGACCAGTGTCTGGGTGTCTATACAGGTGTCATCTACAGGTCAGTTTCACCTGCTGACGTGTGTCATGTACAAGTGGCAAGAGTCATCCAACCGGCGGCTGACGTCATTACAAGCCTGTAGAAAGTGTCACCTACCGGTTCTACACGTCACACATTAACCTCAGTACTTGTGCAGTGTTTCCATTCATACAATATGATCTATTGCGATACGTGACTGTTTCAAATTATGGAGAGAGAGAGAGAGGAGAGAGGAGAGAGAGAGAGAGAGAAGAGTAGGGGAGGAGAGAGAGAGAAGGGGAAGTACAGTTACTATAGAATTTATACAAACATCCTGTCCATTGAGATCGTCAGAAACCTATACACACAACTTTGAAGCCTTTGTCATTTGACGCATCAGTCAGTTCAAATACAGAATGCTTCGTTATGTCTAGGTAAAAAGAATTTTCATTCTTTGATGTTGAGATGTGCCTGGAATAAAGTATGGTCCTGGCTCAAATGGAAAGACTGGGAACACAGTCATCGAGTTTCATTCGCCTCATTGTGCTCCAACTCCACCGAAGTCTTTCTCTCTGGAGTTTGGTTGATGTATCATGGAAGGAACCATACAGTCCCTTCAGGTGATGTACTTTAAAAAAAAAAAAAAACACTTGTTGCGCGATCACCATTATCATCGTCATCATCGTTGTCGCGAAAAGACAAAACAAAGAAAAACAAACAAAAAAAAACATGGTCACATGATGGGGCCTTTCATGTCATGCTCTCATGAAGTGCAGGATACAGTCTTGTGTGTGTGTGTGTGTGTGTGTGTGTGTGTGTGTGTGTGTGTGTGTGTTGTGTGTGTGTGTGTGGTGTGTTGGGGGTTGTGTGTGTGTGTGTGTGTGTGTGTGTGTGTGTGTGTGTGTGTGTTGTGTGTGTGTGTGTGTTACGCTCTCTCAAGTTCCCCTCCCCATCGCCCTGTACCCTCCCTACATCCTCCTCCCTCCCACACCTTCCCCACCCCCTCCCTATAGAAAGAAGGCCGAGTCTCTTGTCTGATGGTCGTTTTTCTCACTGTCTTCAATGTGATCTGTCTTGGACCCAGACTAACGAGTGACCACTGTGGTTCCCCATGACAACAAGACTGGTGAATTTACCTGGACTTCATCTTCCTCAGGGACTTGGACACTGTTCCAGCTGTACCTCTTTGGTACGACCACCTGGTGTTGATGTGACTATTAACAGCCTGTAGAAAGTGTTACATACCAGTTCTGCACGTGTGACCAGTCACACGTAAGTCTACGTACTTGGTCAGTGTTTCTATTCATACAATATGATTCTGTTGTGATGCATGAGCACTTCAAATTATGGAGAGAGAACAAAGTTGCCTTTAGTTTCTTTTATCTTGAAGAAACAAAAGCGCATGCGTGCACCCACCTGCGCGTGCACACACACACACACACACACACACACACACACACCACACACACACACACACACACACACACACACACACACACACACCACACACAGAACACACACACACACACACACACACACACACACACACACACACACACACAC
>CM065728.1:73811463-73823963 GCA_033310375.1 Conus canariensis | reverse complement strand
GTGACCTGTGGTCAGCACGGTGTGACACATCACAGTGACCTGTGGTCAGCATGGTGTAACACATCACAGTGACCTGTGGTCAGCACGGTGTGAACATCAAGTGACCTGTGGTCAGCACGGTGTGAACATCAATACTTCACACTGACTGTTGTTGTCAGCAGTGTGTGGATCACTACCGAGATTGCCTGTGGTCAGATGGTGTGACAATCAGTGACGTAGGGACCTGTGGTCAGCATGGTGTGACACATCAAGTGACTGTGGTCAGCATGGTGTGATCAATCACAGTGACCTGTGTCAGCAGGTGTGAATCACACGCTTTACCACAGTGACCTGTGTCAGCACGTGTGACAATCCAGGACTGGGTCAGATGGTGTGACATCACATGACTGTGGTCAGCAGGTGTACAATCATGACTGTGGTCAGCAGTGAAATCACGTGACTGTGGTCAGCACGTGTACACATCACAGTGACCTGTGGTCAGCATGGTGTGACATATCACTGTGACCTGTGGTCAGCACGGGTGTGACACATCACAGTGACCTGTGGTCAGCATGGTGTGACACATCACAGTGGCCTGTGGTTAGCGTGGTGTGACACATCACAGTGACCTGTGGTCAGCATGGTGTGACACATCACAGTGACCTGTGGTCAGCATGGTGTAACACATCACAGTGACCACAGGATTCCTGTGGTCAGCATGGTGTGACACATCACAGTGGCCTGTGGTTAGCGTGGTGTGACACATCACAGTGACCTGTGGTCAGCATGGTGTGACACATCACAGTGACGAGAGGATTCCTGTGGTCAGCACAGTGTGACACATCACAGGGGCCGTGACCTGTGTCACGGTCTGCCAGGTTCATCAAGACCCACCATCTGACCACGCATCCCCCCTCCCCCCTCCCTCTCCCCCGCCTCCTGCCAGTCGTCAGGCTGCTGTCGAGTTGTCTCCCTTGTCAGAGGGCACGGATATCGGTGGTCTCTGTCCCTGTCTAGGGAGGGAATGGCGGTGTCTTCTGGAGGAAAATAATATTCCATCTGTTTGTTTTGTCGACAGGGCAGACTGGCTCTGTCGGATTACCGAATATTGGCTTCGGTAGAGGGAGGGAGGGAGGGGAGGGCGTGTGGCGAGGGAGGAAAGGGGAAAGGAGAGAAGGGAGGTAGTGTTCAAGAGTTCGAAATAAGCATGAAAATATTCTGTCTGTCTCCGTCCTTCAATCGATCCCCATAGGCAATATCCTCCCACACCATTTACCACTGTCGATGTTGGCCGATTGATTCAGGCGAGGAAGGTGTGATTTAGTTTTTGCATTTCCATAATTTGTGTGGCGAGTCAGAGGACATGAACTGGCTCTATGTATAAAATCAACGGGACAGACATGTTTTAGACAGTGGCAAGAGGACCTTGAGACAAGAAGGAGAGGAAAGAGAGACAATGACAATGACAATGCTTTTCTGGCAATAGTTAAACAACCTCTATGCCAAAGAGTGCATGCGCAATTTCCACTTAGTGTTGCCAAACTCTGCCAACAATAGAAATGCGAGTCAAAAAGAAGCGTACACACAGAAAACAGTTGAACAGTACTAATAACTAGAAAATGAAGAAGAAGACCATTCATCAAACAATATTCTCATCACAATGAACCACTTATTGCAGAGAGAGAGAGAGAGAGAGAGAGAGAGAGAGAGAGAGAGAGAGAGAGAGAGAGAGAGAGAGAGAGAGAGAGCTAGAGAGGACAATCACAAAACGTGATCTTCTGGATTGAAAAAAAAGAGTCCTGTCTAGTTGTTCTGCTGATTGCCCCACTATAAACCCATAAAATAGGAAAATGCTCTCTCTCTCTCTCTCTCTCTCTCTCTCTCTCTCTCTCTCTCTCTCTCTCTCTCTCTCTCTCTCTCTCCCCTCAACAATCAAAGGTGAATAAATTCTGAATCTTGAACAACGTTCAAGTGCATATATTCCAGGACATAAATCAGCATACGCATTACAGTCTGCAACGCTCGGACATGACATGGCTTTGAACGATCGTTTCTTCCCCTCTGTTCTGAAAGTTACTCGTCATAACGCTCGTCTGACTGTTAAATGCATGAAGGAGTGACGACATAAGGCAGCAGGTTTGAACCTTACCCTGATCATGAGTGACGACATGAAGGCAGCAGGTTTGAACCTTACCCTGATCATGAGTGACGACATGAAGGCAGCAGGTTTGAACCTTACCCTGATCATGACTGACGACATGAAGGCAGCAGGTTTGAACCTTACCCTGATCATGACTGACGACATGAAGGCAGCAGGTTTGAACCTTACCCTGATCATGACTCTAGTGCGAGTGTTGTCCCTGGCTGACCTGGACTACAGTATGGTCTTGGCTGAAATGAACATGACCGGAACACATGGACACCCCTGGGCTGTGTGACAGTGGTTTTTACGTGGACAGGTTACAAGGCACTGCGTTACAGACAGTCCATTTCACAGGAACAGCTAACCGCTGCATTGTGTAAAAGACAGTCCACACAGCTGACCGCTGCATTTGTTACAGACAGTCCACACAGCTGACCGCTGCATTGTGTACAAGACAGTCCACACAGCTGACCGCTGCATTGTGTACAGACAGTCCACACAGCTGACCGCTTGCATTTGTAAAAGACAGTCCACACAGCTGACCGCTGCATTTTGTACAGACAGTCCTTTTCACAGGACAGCTGACCGCTGCATTGTGTACAGACAGTCCTTTTCACAGAGACAGCATGACCGCTGATTGTGTACAGACAGTCCATTCACAGGAACAGCTGACCGCTGCATTGTGTACAGACAGTCCTTTTCACAGACAGCTGACCGCTGCATTGTGTGCAGACAGTCCTTTTCACACAAGACAGCTGACGCTGCATTGTGTCAGACAGTCCTTTCACAGGACAGCTGACCGCTGATTGTGTACAGACAGTCCATTTCACAGGAACAGCTGACCGCTGCATTGTGTAAGACGTCCTTTTCACAGACAGCTGACCGCTGCATTGTGTCAGACATTTTCACAGAACAGCTGACGCTGCTTGTGTAAGACGTCCATTTCACAGGACAGCTGACCGCTGCATTGTGTATAGACGGTCCATTTCACAGGACAGCTGACCGCTGCATTGTGTATAGACGGTCCATTTCACAGGAAAAGCTGACCGCTGCATTGTGTATAGACGGTCCATTTCACAGCGCAGTACAGACTGACCGCTGCATTGTGTATAGACGGTCCATTTCACAGGGACAGCTGACCGCTGCATTGTGTATAGACGGTCCATTTCACAGGAACAGCTGACCGCTGCATTGTGTACAGACAGTCCATTTCACAGAGACAGCTGACCGCTGCATTGTGTACAGACAATCCATTTCACAGGGACAGCTGACCGCTGCATTGTGTACAGACAGTCCATTTCACAGGGACAGCTGACCGCTGCATTGTGTAAAAAAACAGTCTATATCTCACACGGATGGCTCTGACCCCGCAACGGACTCTTCGTCTACATGTGTGGCTGCACACCAAAAATTAATGTTCTGAGGCCTTGTTTAAGTCAAGTATTTATAGAAAAGTACCATGAGATGGTTTTAAAAATTTCTGATTGTGTCTGAAAGTTGATTTACCTTCGCGTCTGAAAGCTAATTCACCGTCTTTTCATTTCATATGCCCAATCAGGGTACATACCATATGGTTGAAAAAAAAAGAAGAGAATAAAATTAAAGGAATGGGACAATTTGGGGGCGGTGGGGGGAGGGGGGAACCACCTGGCGCAATTAGAAGTCCCTAAAACCATGGATGGTGGTGTGTGGTGGGGGTGGGGGGTGGGGTGGGGGTTGTTCATCTGATCTTTTATCAGTTTCATATGAAATTTGTGGCTCAAGTTTACATTACACCTCAAAACGCTTATACGGATTGCATAGTGATACAGTGTAAAATCTTAATGGTGGCGTGTGGCCTGTACGGCTCACACGGCTCCGGATGCCGCACGTTTAAGCAATTCCAGAACACTGATGAACCTGCCGTCTCCCAGACTGCGGCCCTGTCAGACAGCAGGAAGAAGGGGGAGACGAGGCCATGCATTTCAGTTAAAACCTTATCCTGTGATTTACCACCACGGTGAGAGCGACAGCTGCCAAGGAACTGGTCACTGATGTCGCCCTCACTATCTCTGGTTCATCTGTCAATGCCCCTCCCCCCCTCTCTCTCTCTCTCTCTCTCGTGTGTGTGTGTGTGTGTGTGTGAGTGTGTGTGTGTGTGCGTGCGTGCGTGCGTGCGTGCGTGCGTGCGTGCGTGCGTGCGTGTGTGTGTGTGTGTGTGTGTGTGTGTGTGTGTGGAAAAGCTGTGTGTAAGAATGGAAAGGCTTGTGGGATAGATGAACTAGAAAATGAATATATGCAACATAGCATTCCAGTTCTCAAAACAAGTTACTGTAAACTTTTCAATAGAGTTCTCGATACAGGGACCATACCAGAAGAATGGTTAATTGGTCTTGTTCTGCCAATATACAAAAGAAAAGGTAGTAAAATGGGCTGTAACAATTATAGAGGTACAACACTTTTGAGTTGTATTCGAAAACTGTTCACAACAATTTTGAATAACCGTTTGACAAATTTTATCGAGAACAACAACACACTTTCGGAAAATCAAGCTGGTTTTCGACGCGGTCATTCTACAACAGATCATATATTTGTTTTGAAAAGCCTAATTGATATTTTCAATGGTCGTAAAAAGCATCGCTTGATTCAGTTTGGAGGCAGGGATTATGGCAAAAGCTTATCAAAGAAGGTGTAAATGGAAAGATTTTGTAAGTAATCACGAATATGTATCCGCAAATAAGATCTTGCATATTCATAAAAGGGACTCAACCTGAATATTTTGGCAGTTTTAGAGGTGTTCGTCAAGGTGAAAATCTTTCACCTCTGCGATTTTCTTTGTATTTGAATGATCTTGAACAACATCACAGACCGTAACTGCGCTTTCTTAAATACTGATGTAAATCTTCCTGATTCAGATTTATTAGGTTACATTAGTTTACTTTGACTTTTGTATGCTGATGATATTGTTATTATTGCATATTCTTTTTGTGGTTTACAGCATGCTCTTGATGTAGTAAGTGAGAATTGTGATACACGGAAGCTTAATGTTAATGTTGCAACAAAAAAAGTAGTAGAGGTTGTAGTCTTTAATGGACAATAAACATAGAAAAAACTAAAGTTCAGAAACCAGTCTATAGAAATAGTACACACTTTCAAATGTTTAGGTATGATTTTTAGCAGAACATATTTTTTTTTTTATATAAGTGCAAGAAGTATTTGTATGACCAGGCGCAGTGTGCAATGTTTTCTTTATTAAAGATGGCAAGACTTCAAAATTTGCCTGTGAACATTGTACTGGACTAATGCCAGTTAATGGTACTGCCTGTAATTTTATATTGGTGTGAAATTTGGGGATATATTGATTCAAAGCTAATGGAATATTTTCAGCTTAAATTATTGAAGCATCGTTTTCATTTAAATCGTTCTACCAAAAAAGAATTGACATATGGAGAACTAGGAATACATCCTGTTTTAGTTCAAGTATACGCACGAATGAAAAAAAATTCTGGTCATCATTACTTTCTCCACAAACAAACAAATATTCATCTAGATTGTATAAAGTATTGTATGAATTATACAGAAATCGGGGTTTTACATCTAGGTAGCTGATGTGTATACGGGATATCCTAATAGAAACGGGACTCGACTGTGTTTGGGAGACACAAAAATTTTCGTCGGTTCACAGACTTTGTCGAAACGTTCGTAATTCGTTAGAAAATATTTACATACGTGCATGGAATGATGCTTTAGAATCTAGTAAAAGTGTTTATTTTATAGGAATTATAAAACAGAGTTTTGCTGTGAAAAATACATTGAAATGTTGCCGGATGTTTATATATACCCACTGATTCAGTTCCGCTGTGGTAATCATGAACTCATGATAGAAATTGGCAGACGATTTGCAATACCTCACGATGAACGATTCTGCCGGACTGCGACCAGAATTACCTTGGTGATAAATTTCATTTTGTAATGAAATGCACCAAATATAACGACATCAGAAATCAGTTTTTACCAAGAACATTTACATGCATAAAGTCCGTATTTAACTCGTGTCGTTTGCTCTGTGGTGGTAAAAAAAAGTGTTGCTAAACTTAGCAAAATTTCTAAAACTTAGTGAAGTTGCGTAACGTTATATTCAGTGTGTTAATTATCGGGAAAATTTTCGGAGGTTTGATGAGTTTCATTAATATTTGCTTGATTTGTTTCAAGTCCTCCCCTGTGTTGTGTGTGTGTGTGTGTGTGTGTGTGTGTGTGTGTGGTGCGTGCGTGCGTGCGTGCGTGCGTGCGTGCGTGCGTGTGTGTGTGCGTGCGTGCGTGCGTGCGTGCGTGCGTGCGTGCGTGTGTGTGTGTGTGTGTGTGTTTGTGTGTGTGTGCGTGCGTGTGTGTGTGTGCGCGCGCGCGCGCACACACGCGCGCGCGTGTATTTCTTCAACTTAATATCTTCACAAACCGGAGTGGTGTAAAGACTGCTGTATAATGATTAGACTATTGTTAATACTGTTATGTGTGTCACATGATTGGTGTAAAGACTGTCATAAAATGATTAGACTATTGTTAACTGTCATGTATGTCATATGATTAGTCTAAAGATTATCATATGATTAGACTATTGTTAACTGTCATGTATGTCATATGATTAGTATAAAGATTATTAAATAATGATTAGACTATTCTTAATACTGTTATGAATGTCATATGATTGGTGTAAAGACTGTTATATAACGATTAGACTATTGTTAATACTGTTATGCATGTCATATGATGTAAAGACTGCTATTTAGGGCACCCAATTGTTGTTAAACTGGGATGTAGGCACCAGGCTGTTGCATAGCTAGTGTCTAAACACACCAGGCTGTTGCATAGCTAGTGTCGAAACACACCAGGCTGTTGCATAGCTAGTGTCGAAACACACCAGGCTGTTGCATAGCTAGTTGCGAAACACACCAGGCTGTTGCATAGCTAGTGTCGAAACACACCAGGCTGTTGCATAGCTAGTGTCGAAACACACCAGGCTGTTGCATAGCTAGTGTCGAAACACACCAGGCTGTTGCATAGCTAGTGTCGAAACACACCAGGCTGTTGCATAGCTAGTGTCGAAACCACCAGGCTGTTGCATAGCTAGTGTCGAAACGCACCAGGCTGTTGCATAGCTAGTGTCGAAACACACCAGGCTGTTGCATAGCTAGTGTCGAAACACACCAGGCTGTTGCATAGCTAGTGTCGAAACGCACCAGGCTGTTGCATAGCTAGTGTCGAAACACACCAGGCTGTTGCATAGCTAGTGTCGAAACACACCAGGCTGTTGCATAGCTAGTGTCGAAACACACCAGGCTGTTGCATAGCTAGTGTCGAAACACACCAGGCTGTTGCATAGCTAGTGTCGAAACACACCAGGCTGTTGTATAGCTAGTGTCTAAACACACCAGGCTGTTGTATAGCTAGTGTCTAAACACACCAGGCTGTTGTATAGCTAGTGTCGAAACACACCAGACCTGCAGTCAGCAGCAGCCAGTGAGAAAGAAGTGTTACGCAGCACACGAAGCTGTCGGCGAGACCAGTACCACGGCTCACCAGGGTTTATGCAGAAACTATCTAACGCGTGACCTTTAAACTGACAGGTCATTATGAACATTTGACAAGAACATCTCACCATACCAACAAGTTCCAAGCCACCATAATTGCAGCTGAATCACAGTTCACAAAAAGGAAAGTGAAAGAAGCTATAGAAATCAGGGAGAGAAAACCAAGTTTGAACAGAGACTGTGGTTATGACCTGCCCCCAATTTACAAGTCTGTGCTGAACACCCATCACTCAACCAGTGAGGACAACTTACGGAACACCAACACCCACCACAACCACCATTCAGTCGGGGCTGATGAAGACCAGCAGTAGCTGGCCGAAAATTTCCCAAGGTAAAATCTTTATCAGACTCTTGAGTCAGAACACACAGAAATATATAGGTCAAAGGGTGCAGGGCACCCGGATGGGAGTTAACATTGACGTGTGGCACTAGGATTTATGTGTGAAATTGATTTTAAAAAGAATTATTAGTAAGTGCGCCAAACAACAGGGACGAACAATTTACAAGAAAACTTTGATTAAGTAGTAATCATCTTTCAACATTTGTTTCAGTTTCTGCCTGCAGTCACCTCACTTTGAAACTATACAAGTGTGAGTTACAGCTGCCTCGGCCACCAAGATGCGAGTTAAAATCTGCCTGACGTGGGGCAACGTGCTGGTCATGAAAGCAGACGTTGGGCACTGGAGTGGTGCTCGGAACCGATGTCCGGGTAATGGGGGCAAAGACTGTCAGCCTTTGACTGGCAAACTACGCCCAGCAGCTGCCAGTTTGTTCCAAAGTGTTGTCTGGCTGGAAGTGTCCCTGAGAGACCATTGTGAGGACAGGAAGGGCCGCCTGGAATGACCGGGGAAGACTGGAGGCCGTGATCTCTGCAGTATGGCCAGCAGTTAGCCCAGCAGGTCAATGCCTCTCTGACCACCACCTGATCCCGCACTGGCCGGGTCAATGCCCTTATTCGCCTGTGCTAAATGGTTCTCTGTTCAAAGTCTTATAGGTGATGAAGTTTCTCAATAATCCCCAGAACGATGGTCTTGTGTTTCGTGAGCCCAGAGGTTGTTGTGTTTGGCGTTTAGGTGTCTCGGTGGCTAGTCATGCGATCGATGACACTTTGTTCATCAACCACTGTCTCTTTCAGTGTCTAGGTGGCTAGTCATCCGATTGATGACTTTGTTCATCAACCACTGTCTCTTTCAGTGTCTAGGTGGCTAGTCATCCGATTGATGACTTTGTTCATCAACCACTGTCTCTTTCAGTGTCTAGGTGGCTAGTCATCCGATTGATGACTTTGTTCATCAACCACCGTCTCTTTTAGTGTCTAGGTGGCTAGTCATCCGATTGATGACTTTGTTCATCAACCACTGTCTCTTTCAGTGTCTAGGTGGCTAGTCATCCGATTGATGACTTTGTTCATCAACCACTGTCTCTTTCAGTGTCTAGGTGGCTAGTCATCCGATTGATGACTTTGTTCATCAACCACCGTCTCTTTTAGTGCAACGTTGACGGCTCGCGCATTAATGGTGTATGGCCGACGGATTCATTCTTTTGGTCAACGATTCTTTCTGGATTGTAGTCTGTCAATATTCATACAGGTCACTCCCTTCCGCGTTGAAGGTGATCATTACTGGTAACAGTCGTCTATAAGTTTTTCTAAACATTTACCACAGCGTTTTTTGGCAGTCGTGTAAACCACGGCACAATTTTCATCAACGTGTATTCACATCAGATGGTTTAAGATTCACCATCGTCATACATTACAGTATGTGACACTGACCCTGCACACAATCTGCATCATAATTGACACACCCCACTCTCATTTCCCGAAAAGAAGTGCTGTGTGTTAATCACCTTGCAGCACCTGCCTGTAAGTTCTGAAATAAAGTCTGTCGCAACGTCACCTACTGCGTGCCTCCGGTGTTGCAGCAGGAGTCCCACAACAGACCGTGTTCCAGGACTGCCCATGGGGGCTGGTCAGGTCAGTGAGTCACTGCAGCACTAGAGTATGTCTTTCAATGAACAGATCTAGTCTGGAGCCAAAACCTTTATAAAAGAAAGTGAACATAGACTGGCCGCGAACTACCTCAACAGAATTCACCTATCACCTATCATCTATCATCTATGACCTATCACTTATCACAGAGTCTTGAAGACCGTTGTGACGCCACAGAAGACTTTGCAACCAGCTTCCTCCACTCCTCCTGGTTCTCAGACGCTCCTAGGCAGTTGCCGAGTGTGAGGCCAGTCCATGCACTGATGCTGTCCTCCCATCTCTTTCTCTCTGTCTTCCTCTCCTTCTGCCTCCTCGCACTGTTCCTTGTAGAGTGGTTTAGCAAGTCCTGTTGACGGCGTCACTGGGCGGAGGAGCTCCATATTGAGTCCACAGCCAGGGTGCAAAGGCTGCCACCCAGCCTAACGCCTACGTGTCCGCGACTCAGGGCGAGCTTCCGAGTTGGAGGACATCGGCTGTGGAGAGGGATGGGCTCGGCCAGGTGTCAAGTGCCCAAGACATGATTGGCAGAGGAATGACGTGGGCATAAAAGTGGAGGAAGTTAGCGAGAGGGGACGCTTTTAAGTCTGGCTTTGTAAGCAGTCATTATCCGTGTCCCGCGTACAGAACGAACATGATCACAGATATTGCAGCAAAACAGACGCACTAAGCATACCCAAGGGGTTACGCAAAACATACATGATAAAAACGCAGTACTGTGTGCAACAGAACAGTTACGTTGATTATCACCACAGGGATACAACAGAACACACTAAACATCATCACAGGGATACAACAGAACACACTAAACATCATCACAGGGATACAACAGAACACGCTAAACATCATCACAGGGACATAACAGAACACACTACACATCATCACAGGGATACAACAGAACACGCTAAACATCATCACAGGGACGCAACAGAACACACTAAACATCATCACAGGGACACAACAGAACACACTACACATCATCACAGGGACACAACAGAACACACTAAACATCGTCACAGGGACACAACAGAACACACTACACATCGTCACAGGATACAACAGAACACACTACACATCATCACAGGGACACAACAGAACACACTACACATCATCACAGGGACACACCAGAACACACTACACATCATCACAGGATACAACAGAACACACTACACACCATCACAGGGACACAACAGAACACACTAAACATCATCACAGGATACAACAGAGCACACTAAACATCATCACAGGGACACAATAGAACACACTAAACATAATCACAGGATACAACAGAACACACTAAACATCATCACAGGGACACAACAGAACACACTAAACATCACCACAGGGACACAACAGAACACACTACACATCATCACAGGGACACAATAGAACACACTACACATCATCACAGGGACACAACAGAACACACTACACATCATCACAGCGACACAACAGAACATACTAAACATCGTCACAGGGACACAACAGAACACACTAAACATCGTCACAGGGACACAACAGAACACACTACACATCATCACAGCGACACAACAGAACACACTAAACATCGTCACAGGGATACAACAGAACACACTAAACATCTTCAAAGGGACACAACAGAACACACTAAACATCATCACAGGGACACAACAGAACACACTAAACATCATCACAGGATACAACAGAACACACTAAACATCACCACAGGGACACAACAGAACACACTAAACATCATCACAGGATACAACAGAAAACACTAAACATCATCACAGGGACACAACAGAACACACTAAACATCATCACAGGATACAACAGTACACACTAAACATCATCACAGGGACACAACAGAACACACTAAACATCATCACAGGGACACAACAGAACACACTCCACTTCATCAGAGGGACACAACAGAACACACTAGACATCATCACAGGGACACAACAGAACACACTAAACATCTTCACAGGGACACATCAGAACACACTAAACATCATGACAGGAACACAACAGAACACACTACACATCCCCACAGGGATACAAAAGAGCACACTACACATCATCACAGGGACACAACAGAACACACTAAACATCCCCAGAGGGACACAACAGAACACACTAAACATCATCACAGGGACACAACAGAACACACTACACATCATCACAGGGACACAAAAGAACACACTAAACATCATCACAGGATACAACAGTACACACTAAACATCATTACAGGGACACAACAGAACACACTAAACATCATCACAGGGACACAACAGAACACACTACACATCATCACAGGGACACAACAGAACACACTACACGTCATCACAGGGACACAACAGAACACACTAAACATCTTCACAGGGACACATCAGAACACACTAAACATCATCACAGGGACACACCAGAACACACTACACATCATCACAGGGCAACAGAACACACTAAACATCATCACAGTGATGCAACAGAACACACTAAACATCCCCACAGGGATACAAAAGAGCACACTACACATCATCACAGGGACACAACAGAACACACTAAACATCCCCACAGGGACACAACAGAACACACTAAACATCATCACAGGGACACAACAGAACACACTACACATCATCACAGGGACACAACAGAACACACTAAACATCATCACAGGATACAACAGTACACACAACATCATCACAGGGACACAACAGAACACACTAAACATCATCACAGGGACACAACAGAACACACTACACTAAACATTATCACTGGGATGCAACAGAACACACTAAACATCATCACAGGGACGCAACAGAAGACATTAAACATCATCACAGGGATA
>CM065728.1:73796463-73808963 GCA_033310375.1 Conus canariensis | reverse complement strand
CATCAGCAGTCATGCTCCATCGTCTCCAGATAGCTAGCTATCTTTCTGTTTTACGTCACAGCGGTTCCAGACACATGACCTTGGAAGCGTGATCCAGCCAGCCTTGGCTGAGGAGGATGACGTAATCACGGTGAGGACTGAAGTGTGTGGCGTCTGCCGGTGCCATTGCTGTCCCGGAACTCCCCATGCTGTTTCTAAACTCCTCATGTTGTCTCTGACCTCATGTTGTCTGTGAACTCCTCATGTTGTCTCTGACCTCCTCATATTGTCTCTGACCTCCTCACCTTGTCTCTTAATTCCTCATGTTTTCTCTTAATTCCTCGTGTTGTCTCTGAACTCCTTATGTTGTCTCTTAATTCCTCATGTTGTCTCTGAACTCCTCATGTTGTCTCTGACCTCCTCATGTTGTCTCTGACCTCCTCACGTTGTCTCTTAATTCCTCATGTTGTCTCTTAATTCCTCATGTTGCCTGTGAACTCCTCATGTTGTCTGTGAACTCATGTTGTCTCTGACCTCCTCATGTTGTCTCGTACCTCCTCATGTTGCCTGTGAACTCCTCATGTTGTCTGTGAACTCCTCATGTTGTCTGTGAACTCCTCATGTTGTCTCTGAACTCTTCATGTTGTCTCTGATCTCCTCATGTTGTCTCTGAACTCTTCATGTTGTCTCTGAACTACTCAATGTCTACGAATCAAAGCCTGCATGACGTCCATTGACTAGGACGACAGGACAGCAAAGGACGACGGACAACAGGACAGCTGAGAATGATGGGACGACAGGACAGCTGAAAACAACGGGACTACAGGACAATTGTGAACAACGGGACAACTGGATAACTGAGAATGATGGGACAACAGGACAACTGAGAATGATGGGACAACAGGACAACTGGGAACAACAGGACAGCCAAGAACAACAGGACAGCTGATAACGACGTAACAACAGGACAGCTGATAACGAGGGAACGACAGGACAGCTGAGAAACACGTCATTCCTTACGTAACTGGTCACATCATCTGAAGAAGACAGGGCGATAGCAACGTTCTGATGGTCACAGGTATTATCGGAAGAAGACAGGGCGATGACAACGTTCTGATGGTCACAGGTATTATCTGAAGAAGACAGAGCGATGACAACTTCTGGTAATAATGATAATAATATCAAAGCATTTTCAAAGCGCCTTGCCAAAGGTTCTAGGCGCTGGCAACCCACACTACCGTGTACACAACGGGCTGCCTACCTGGGTAGTGCCGACTGAAGAGCTGCCTGCCCGCGCTTCATTCAGTCGTTTCCCGTGTCATCCAGTCAATATCGTTCATTTATTTGCTTCCTTACTTCCTTCATTCTTTCCATTTCTCACGCAGTGCGCATGCTATGTGTAACGTGTCATCTATATCAACGGCCAAACTGGCCTTCTCTTCCGAAAGTTGGTGATGGGATTTAACGTGTGTGCAAGATGTTATGTGTGCTTCACACACGGAACCTCGGTTTACGTCTCATGTGAAGGACCGTTCTGGGAAATGGAGTCAGAACCAATGTTAACTCCGAGGGAAAAATCCCCCCGTACTGCAACGGCCCGGCGGAGATTCGAACCCCCCAAACACAGGATCAGCAAGATCACGAGTCCGGCGCTCTACCACTGAGCTCTTCCGGTCCCCACAGGTGCTCAAAGGTATTAGCTGAAGAAGACAGGAGGACGACCACGTTTTGGTGCTCACAGGTGTACGACTGATGTGACTCATATGTCACTGCTGACTGCCAACATGAACCGAAGAAGGGAAGAGGAGAGGTCACTGGCTGCCTGAGGACACTGACCCAGTGAAGAGACACGGACGCCATGATGGCAGCACAGTGACTTTTGTCCCTTGCTGCAGGGGTGTCCTGGTCTCCAGGACTCCCCCAGGCCTTGGAGGTCGTTATCCCCCCTGGATTAATTAACCCCTTTATATGGCTCTGCTGTTCAGGAACACCAAACCACCACTGACCTTTTGTTCCTTTTGTCCTTACAGCGGCTGGTAGTTGACTGATCTGATACCTGCAGTAGCCGAAAGGGAACGTCAAGGGAGGCAGGGACTAGAACACAGTAACAACGAGCTTCTTCTGCGTACGCAGGCTGATACTCCTGTTGACACCCCTTGTATAGGCAGTGGAGTTTTGTGTGTATGACCGTTTTTTTATCTCGCCATTAAGGCAGCCATACTCCAACTTCGGGGAAGGTGCATGCTATGTGTAACGTGTCATCCATGCCAACGGCCAAACTGGCCTTCTTTTCCGAAAGTTGGTGATGGGATATTACGTGTGTGCAAGATGTTATGCGTGCGTTCACACACGGAACCTCGGTTTATAGTCTCATTCGAAGGACTGTATGGGAAATGGAGTCAGAACCAATGTTAACTTCGAGGGAAAAATCCCCCTGTACCGAAACAGCCCGGCGGAGATTCGAACCCGCAACCCCAAGATTACGAGTCCGGTGCTCTACCACTGAGCTATTCCGGGCCCCATTAATAACGAACGAATAGGGTCATTCTTTCTCTCACTATGAAATTCATCACATTTCCATGACTTCAAACGAAAGCGCGATTACTCTTCCGTCCCTGAGTTTGAAAAAAAAATCCACTATCTCGCATTTGCTTCTTAAAACAACGAAAAATATCAAAAGTGTCCACAATTTACTCAGTTTATTTTCAAGATTATTTTTCCTTTTTATTTTTTACGACAAAAACGTTGGTCGCTTGAATATAGACAAGCATGTGAGACTGATCTGCACATTCTTAACCGCCACTTGCAAAGTCCGACATTTTCAAATCAAGTTCTGACAGAAAAAAAAAAACCTCCGCGAAAATTGTAGCCTCTTTCTGCGTCACGACAGACAGATGCCAGCCAGCAAAAGCAGCTTGTACCCCCTTCACACGCCCCCCCCCCCCCCTTTCTATTACTGTCTCCTCCATGCCCCCCACCCCCCACCCCCATTCCAGTAAGTATATTCAGCGTCACATCGACACAAAAGTGTGGGCCAACAAATTGAGAGTCGGAGGACAGAGTGAAAATTACAGGGAAGACATCGATGAATTGAGGTTACGCAATGGCTTTAACAACATTCTGCCCATGTGTCTTCAACAGAATACAGAATTCTACATTTCCTTTTTTCTGCGATTAAGTGAGTTCCATTTCAACTTTCTTAATCTACACAAAAGTGTTCGTATATTGGTGCACGTGCGCACACATGAGTAGAACTTTCCCGGAGCTGCAGACGGTAGAATATTACGAAAGATCTCTGAGGTGCTAGGCAATTTGTCTCTAAAATGTCAGCGCCCTTAGACGTTCAGACACGGTAAAGGCAAGGGCGGAAACAAATTCAGTGGGGAAGAGAGAGAGAGAGAGAGAGAGAGAGAGAGAGAGAGAGAGAGAGAGAGAGCAGAAGACAGACAGACGACAGACAGACAGACAGACAGACAGACAGACAGGAAAAGAGAGAAAGAGAGAGAGGGGGCAGAGAGAGAGAGAGGACAGGAGAGAGAGAGAGAGAGAGAGAGAGAGAGAGAGAGAGAAGACAGACAGACAGACAGACAGACAGACAGAGACAGACGAGCGAGCGAGAGAGAGGAGAGTGAGAGAAGGAGGAAGAAAGAGAGAGAGGGGAGAGAGAGGGGGGAGGGAGGAGGAGAGAGAGAGAGAGAGAGAGAGAGAGAGAGAGAGAGAAGAGAAAACAGAAAGACAGAGAGAGAATGTGTGTGTGTGTGTGTGTGTGTGTGTGTGTGTGTGTGTGTGTTGTGTGTGTGTGTGTGTGTGGCGCGCGCGCGCGCGCGCACCTTAGTGCGCGCGTGGGATGAGGAATACCTTCCCTGTCATGGACCTTTTGTCGGATGACTGCTCTTGCCTCCTGCCAATTTGGTCGTAGCTGTATTTATCTTTCAAACAAATTCCAGCATGATTTCTACGATTTATTTTTTATAAGTCTGCTTTCTGTCCAGAGTGATGTTCGTGAAAAGAGATTAATGTCATAACCTATGTTCACCGGAAATATGATCACACAGACGGTCAGGTCAACGTGAGGTCACGCATCCACGGACTGCGAACGTAACGTCACATGTTGACCAGAACTTTGATCACAAAGACTATGAATGTGGCATTACAGATCCGCTATGAATGTGATCATAATATCTTTGAATGTGATGTCACACATCTGAAGATTGTATCGGTCACAAAGTCTTGGAATGTGATGTCACACATCTAAAGATTGTATCGATCACAAAGTCTTTAGATGTGATGTCACACATCTAAAGAGTGTTTGGATCACAAAGTCTTTGATTGTGACGTCACACATATGTAAAGATTGTATCGATCACAAATTCTTTGATTGTGATGTCACAACATCTAGAAATTGTATCGATCACAAAATCTTTGATTGTGATGTCACACACATCTAAATATTGTATGGATCACAAAGTCTTTAAATGTGATGTCACGTGTCTGAAGATTGTATCGATCACAAAGTCTTTGATTGTGATGTCACACACATCTAAAGATTGTATCAATCACAAAGACTGTGAAATATGACGTCAGACATCCACTGCCAATGTGACGACAGAGACTCCATGGGCAAGCAGATAACTGAGATTCTACATCAACACAAGACTGGAAAGGCTGGCTGGCTGGCTGGCTGGCGGGCTGGTGGGCTGGCTTATCGATCATAAAGGGTTTTTTTTTTTTTTTTTTTTTTTTTTTTTTTTGCTGTCCCAACCTCTGTGCCACCTCAGAGGCAGTGCACCCACGCCGCTCATTCCGACACCCCGTCCACAGCTACAGCCTGGTCGGCCCCGCCGCAGCCCCGGCACCGGCAATCCACAGGGAGCAGTCAATGTCAAGTCGTCAAGAGGCAACCTACCGGAGGAGACACTGCACTGCTGCCGAGTCACTTCGGTGGTCAGTGGCGCCTGTTCTGATCTAACATACGCAGGACACCACCTACTAAGCCCCCTACTGACGACAATAATTGCTTAGTCGCGGAGCCGGCGTGAGTGAGCTCTCCCCCGGGAGGGCGCCACCACGTCCGTCCAACGACAGCCCCCATGGACTCGCCGATACCGGTGACCCCGACGGAACCAAACCAAGGCCACAGATGTGGAGAGGACATCGAAATTGAGGTCACCATGAGAACAGGGCATGAAGGGCCACAGAACTTGAGACATTTTTTTAATGCTGATCAATGAGAATGAGGATGATTAAGATGATGCTACGGATTTCCATTTTTGTCTGAGACTACATGACAGGGCTGTACTCTACGCTTCCTTTCATAATATATCCCGGCGTCAGCCAGGCCCGAGAGATACAGGCACCTGCAGTGTTGGTCAGGAAATTTGAGCAACACTCTCAGAAACGCATCCATTAAGTGGATGAAACTCGACTGTGTGGTCCCAGTCTTCCCAACTGAGTCCGCAGCAAACTCAACTCTGGGTAGGAGCCGGTCGGGGCAGAAAAACCCACATGACTCTGATGGGATTCGAACCCACGACCTCCCAGCCGGGAATCCGCGACGCTAACCACTTCGCCACGGCGGCTGGTGATCATAAAGGGTTTTGTTCTCCTTCCTTAAACCAGCCGACTCCCTGTCACCCTTATCCTTCCAGGCAAAAGTGTGCCTCGGAATTTTTTTTTTCCTCAGACCAGGAAACGGCCTATGTCTGCAGCTAAGGCATCATCAACCCCATCCCCACAATTCCAACCTGGAGGCGGAGGTATTCGTACAAAGCGCAACCACCTGGTGCCATTCTGTATGACATACTTTCTGAATGCGCCATGTCGACAAATCAACAAACGACTTCAACACCGCAGCACGAGGTTAGGTTCAAACCAACAGGGGGCGAGACGGAGTTGGAACGTGCAGCGAGGGACTACAGACTCCTCATCCTGGAACTGGCTTTGCAGCAAAGCACCCACGTACTATCGCTGAGCCGACCACATCGTTTAGTTGTTCTTGCAGGCATTCTACAATCTCCATCCTAATTCTCCTGTATCCTCCTCCCCCCCCCCCCTCCCCAGTCTTTGCTCTAAACACGTGCACTGGGTAACCTTTTGGCGATTTTGCCTCTATGGGGTACGGGACATTTCAATATCATCTCGGCTTCACGACAGGAGATGAAGTAAATAAATGGGTTCAGAGCTGACTTTAGTTGTGCAATAGAGATGGTTACAGAAAAAATAAATTGAAGTCTTGCTACTTCTGGAGAGAGAGAGAGAGAGAGAGAGAGAGAGAGAGAGAGAGAGAGAGAGAGAGAGAGAGAGAGAGACTGACAGACAGATAGACAGACAGGCAATAGACAGATAGACGTACAGGGTGAGAGACTGCGTGTGTATTGTCAGTACAACTTAAGATAAATTTGACATTAAATGTTTTTCAAGTAATCACCCAGTATGCGTGTGTGTGTGTTGTGTGTGTGCGTGTGCGTGTGTGTGTGTGTGTGTGTGTGTGTGTGTGTGTGCGTGTGTGTGTGTGTGTGTGTGTGTGCGTGTGTGTGTAAGAAAAAGTAGAAGTAAAAATGAAATCGAAATCAGAGCTGGAGCATGAAACAATGAGACATTACAGATTAGTGCCGTCATTCTTTTCATTCTCGTTTTCTTTCTTCACCCGTTCCTCCCTCACCCCCACCCCCACTCACCCCGCGTTATTTTTTTTAACCATTGCCAAGTCATTAATGTAATGATGGAGGAATTGTCAGCCTGCACTTGTTTTCCGCCACTATCAATGGTTCAATCTATTACTGTTTGGTCAATCAGTGGGATATTGCATCTTCGCAGATCCAAGTAAAGGGCTGCTCTGCACAATTGCTACCTCGCTTGCATCCTTAAATGGATCCTCGAGACAGAGGCTCAGAGATTTCCTTCTACAGTTCATGCTGTTTACATAATGATGTGAGTTTTTCAGCAGAGATTTCCCTCTACAGTTCATGCTGTTTACATAATGATGTGAGTTTTTCAGCAGAGATTTCCCTCTACAGTTCATAGCTGTTTACATAATGATGTGAGTTTGTCAGCAACTTATTTCCTTACCACGCTTTCCTTTCTTTTACTTTCTACCCTTCGCTGACTGCTCTGGGGTGCTGCTACATTCTGTTTTTTTTACCCTTGGTGGTGGGAATACCACAGAATTATAGACTTGGTATATTTTCATGTGATGCCAAGGAAGCAAAACCTACGTTAGTTGAACCGTTCTAGTGAGGCGGATCCAGCTATCAAAAAGCTTCGGTGCATGCGATATAAATTGGTTCGGTTTTCAAATAGGCAATGTCGAAAGTTTAGGCTTCAAAATGAACCAATATGGCCCCAAACTCACTGCTAGAGAAGGTTCAGTGGTTATAATGAATATGGCTGATTTACTATTATTTCGTTGATATAATGAATATGGCTGATTTACTATTATTTCGTTGATCCCCCCCCTCCCCCCCCCTCCCCCTCCCCCCCCCCCCCCCCCCCTGCGCTGTTTTCTTCAATCTTTGCAAAGTGGATAATGATATACCGGAGAAAATGTTCGTCAGCACTTGTCCCCCTCTTCTCCCCCCCCCCCCCCCCCCCCCCCCCCCCCCCCCCGCCCCCCCCGCTCCCGTTATGAAAGGAGGTTTATATAAAATCCCTTAATGGTTCTAAGAAGTCTACTTGCCCTAAAGTTGTACAGTTTTCAGCTAAAACGAGTGTGTAGTTTTATAATCAACGTTTTGGTTTTTAAAAAAAGGTAGGAGGCGATCGATTCGTAACCAGCTTGTGTGTGTGTACGTGCGTTAGAGTTTCGGTTGGAAGTAATGCTCTTAAAGTATCCTAAGTGAAAATTGAATCATATTTTTAATTGAGGGGAGAGAAACGACAACTAGACAGAGGGAGGAAGGGAGAGACAGACAGAAACAGCTAGAGAGAGGGAGAGATAGTGGTGTGGGTGACAAGATTATGAACATTGAATTATCACTGTAAGCCAAAATACAAATACACAAAAGCATAAGGTGAAAAAGTAACACATATTTTCATAATCAATATACATTGAATTATCACTGTAAGCCAAAATAGAAATACACAAAAGCATAAGGTGAACAAGTAACACATATGTTCATAATCAATATGACGCGTACATTTTTTAATGATACGTCTATCAGACGTTTCAAGCAACACATAAAAAAATGCACATATCCATGCTGCCCAGATTATACAGTCAGATAAGAACGTTCTCCACCCCGCGGCAGTCTTCATCCCATTAACAGCGTGCAGAACGCTTACAGAAAGAGATACACCCGAACGTGCCAGTGGAACCCAGAGAAGTACTGTCCCCCCAGCTGCCGAACCACCCAGCCGTGAGCAATCCTGCACCTCTCTTGGAAGCCTGCGCTGTGTTGACATAGGGTGCAGGCACGCACAGGGCTTTCCGTTAAGACGTCAAGGGGGTAGCTAATCCCTGGCAGATGCCACTGTGTGACCACCAGACGTGACACGACAGAACCGCCATGGAAGAAGCACCACCATGGTCACGCCAGCCTTCATTTCATGACCGCACAGCCCACGGGCGAAAGACGCCGTCATCAAAGCGAACTGCTGCGCGCCTCCTGCAGCCCCCACTCGTTGCTGTTTCGCTGACAGGCGAACACAGTGCAACTCCAGACATAGCCAAGCTTTTTTTTTATCACAGGGTCTTCCGTGCCCTCTGAAAAGGATCCCGGGTTACAGTCTTTCCCGCAGCCAGCAGGACTGTCATAAGTGAGAAAACTGTTTTCAATCAGACGCAGTGTGTTAGTCACATTTACAGTATGCATATTGCTAAAATAAATAAGTAAATGATAAATAAATAGATAAATAACACAACCACTCGACAACACAACCATAAACAAATGCCATTCAGTCAAATTAACAACAAAATCATTTTAAAGAAATGCTTAATGGGCTGCATATCAAAGATTCGGCGATTTCCATGCAAGGATTAGAACTGCATTGTAATTCTTTGCTTTGCAAGGATTAGGATGCTTGTAATTCTTTGCATTATGCAAAGATTGGCTTGAATTGCTTATGCAGGATTAGAACTGCATTGTAAATTCTTTGCTTTGCAAGGATTAGGACTGCGTTGTAATCTTTGCTTTGCAAGTTGTCTTCTGAATACTGCATTATCATAAACAAATCTGTGAGAAAAATGGTGCGTCCTTTGACAATGGAATGAATTGTGATTAAACGAGACCTGCTCATCATACACGCAGTTATGAACTTTTGAGAACTTCGAAATTAGAGCATTAATTCTAAGTAGAATTAGAAATGTGATTATTACAGAATAACACGAAGGTGAACTCGGACAACTTTCTTGATATGAATCCCAATGGGAATGTTGTTTTGTCGGGATAGAATCTTCCTATCGGCATTGCTTCAATCTTTTCCATGCTCTTTTTGCTAGAAGCCTATAATTTTCACCAGCGACTGAAAACGCTTAAATATTGTGTTGTGGTTGTGGTTTGTGTGTGTTGGTGTGTGTGTGTGTTGTGTGTGCGTGTGCTGTGTGTTTGTTTGTCACACACACACACACACACACACACACACACACACACACACACACACACAAGACGCGCGCGCGCGTGCACGCACACACCCACAATTTCTCTCTCTCTCTCTCTCTCTCTCTCTCTCTCTCTCTCTCTCTCTCTCTCTCTCTCTCTCTTCTTTTTCTCTTCTTCTTCTTTTTCTTCTTCTTCTTCTCTTCTCTTCTTAACATCATTTAGCTGCTCTGTCAATCATTTAATTGCTGTCTTTGTCACAGTGAGCCGGCAACCGACAAAACTCAGAGCAAGACCCCTCAACTGAAGACATTCTCACTCTTTGTTCGTAAAGAGCACCAGGCCTTATACCTGTGCCGAAGGAATAAATGCTAAATAACACCGATTCTGAGTCAGCCAAACAGACTGCTGGAAATATAGCGATGGGGAGGGGCGGTGCGGAGTCAGCCAAACAGACTGTTGGAAATATAGCAATGGGGAGGGGCGGTGCCAGACACTCTGCCGATGGCATGACGGCTGTTAGTACAGCAGGAACAGCTGACAGCTTGCTGCCTCGGGGGAAAAAGAAACACCTTCCAATTTTAGGTATGGGAAAGACATCGTGTGTGGTGTGTGTGTGTGTGTGTGTGTGTGTGTGTGTGTGTGTTTCCGCGCGTGCTGTGTGTGAGCGTGTGTGTGTGTGTTGTTAGTATTCTTTGCGTTGGTTCTTATTTCTTATCCACAAAAGTGCAGCTGCTCGTCTCAAGTGTCAGTGATGTCACCTCTGATGTCAGCAGGTGCACAGTGTGGTGTTGCACGTGCTGTCAGGGAGGGAGGGGGGAGGGGGGGGGTCAGCAGAAGCAGCAGAAGAAAGAGCAAGGTGGGCGCCATGACAGCAGGCGATAAGAGGCTTCCTGTGCATCAATCCTATCAACCAGCCTCCCAACTCTAGCGTGCTTCCCAATCGTCCTTACAGCTCTCACGCAGGTTCGCGCCGTGGGAGTTTCCCTGTAGTTTTTTCTTCTTCCTCTTGAGGAACAAATTCGTGGAACGGCTCCACGGACAAAGCTTCAGCAAACGCCCTCTCCTCCTCCTCCTCCTCCTCCTCTTCCAACCGCTCGATCCGTCACGGTACGGCATGGAGCGCCACACCTCTGATCCGATCAAACTTGTTTGCTTCATCAACCTCAGAGACCTGCGCAGCGCTTCAGAACGATGATCCGAACACGAATGAATGGCTACCGAGTCTCCTGAAGGTAGAAATACCTTGATTTAGCACAGATTCCATCTGTGTAGAGAATACCTTGATTTAGCACAGATTCCATCTGTGTAGGATAATTACACTTCGATTGTAGAAACACAGATTCCATCTGTGTAGAAAAATACCTTGATTTAGCACAGATTCCATCTGTGTAGAAAATACCTTGATTTAGCACAGATTCCATCTGTGTAGAAAATACCTTGATTTAGCACAGATTCCATCTGTGTAGAGAATACCTTGATTTTAGCACAGATTCCATCTGTGTAGAAAAATACCTTGATTTAGCACAGACTCCATCTGTGTAGAGAATACCTTGATTTAGCACAGATTCCATCTGTGTAGAAATACCTTCAGATTCCATCTGTGTAGAGAATACCTTGATTTAGCACAGATTCCATCTGTGTAGAGAATACCTTGATTTAGCACAGATTCCATCTGTGTAGAGAATACCTTGATTTAGCACAGATTCCATCTGTGTAGAAATACCTTGATTTAGCACAGATTCCATCTGTGTAGAAAATACCTGATTTAGCACAGATTCCATCTGTGTAGAGAATACCTTGATTTAGCACAGATTCCATCTGTGTAGAGAATACCTTGATTTAGCACAGATTCCATCTGTGTAGAAATACCTTGATTTAGCACAGATTCCATCTGTGTAAAGAATACCTGATTTAGCACAGATTCCATCTGTGTAGAGAATACCTTGATTTAGCACAGATTCCATCTGTGTAGAGAATACCCTGATTTAGCACAGATTCCATCTGTTTCCTATACCGCCATGTCAGGATTTGGTCCCTACTGCTTCACTATTACTATCATTACGTTTATGAATATTCCGCTTGTCATTGTAGAATTACATACACAGTGATTGCTGGCTGAATTGTCAGTATGAATGATATGATGTTGACATAATTAATTTGTATGCAATGACAAGGACAGATTGTAAGACTAAGCCTTGGACTAAAATCTTCCTCCCTTTCGCATAAATGATTCACACAATCAATCATAAAAACCAGAACAAGACCATGGTGTAAAAACGTGACAGAGGAAAAATGCTGATCTTCAAAATTCAACGCAGACGATACGGATACACAGATCCTGGGGAAAAACACAGAAAACAAAACAAACCCTTTGTGACGATAGTTGGGGGGATTCTCCAATTGTCTAAACTTCACATGCGTGGAGGTGCTACATGCTGAGGCCTTCGAATACCGTGATTTAAGTTTCTGTGGGAAACATGCCGCCTAGATAATTGTTTTGAAGGATTCCTCTTGATCAATACTGTGACTCTGCCAGATGCCTCACTACGTGCTGATGTTCAGGAAGTGACGAACAGAAACACGCGTTTCGACCTTGAAGAATCCTACAGTCAAGACACCCGTGAGACACAAAGAAGCGCCTTTGTTCAATCATGATCGCCAGGGTTCCTCAAAATCAAAGCACATTCCACGTGCGGAAGCCGATAGCCATTCATTCTGTACATCACTGCGCTCTGCACGCTCGGCAGTGACACATTCCACACCAATGACACGTGCGCAACGTCTCGCCGCAAACGCAACCAGGCGTTTCAATCAGCCTACACGCAACACAATGCATGTCAGAATCATGGCCCACTGGCAGTTAGAGAGCGACAACTTGGAACACTCAGAGCACGATCCTAACCTCAGTGCCAGAGTGGACGATTGTCATCACAACGTCAACAGCCTGAAATCATCCACCTTCCAATGCTAACGCGCCGCGCGCGC
>CM065728.1:73781463-73791463 GCA_033310375.1 Conus canariensis | reverse complement strand
TACGCCTGTGGATTTTGCTTCATTAGATTACAGTCATTTTTTTTTTAGAAAAGTTACAGCTGTCGATGTTAGAAGGACAAACGTCTTTGTTCTGTAATCCACAGTGTAGACACAGACCTCTTTGTTGTGCTTTTCACTCAGTGAAGTGGGAAAACAACGCATTTGGCTTTGCTGCTTATTAAATGAACGATGGTGAACAACGCCTTTCTGTTGTCATCCTCTAAACAGACACTAAGGATAGCGTCTTTGGTATGATATCTACTAAACAGACACTGAGGACAGAGTCTTTGGTATAATATCCACTAAACAGACACTGAGGACAGCGTCTTTGGTATGATATCCACTAAACAGACACTGAGGACAGCGTCTTTGGTCTGAAATCCACTAAACAGACAATAATGGAGAACATATTTATTCTGTTTTGCACTAATGGAAGTAGAGGACACAGCCTTTGGTCTGTCAACCGCAACATGGACACGAACACAAAGTGTTTGTCCTGTCGTCTACCACATGATCTGAAAGAATAATACCTTTAGGTACCACAACATGGAAATTGAAGACAATGTCCTTTTTCTTTCACCCACTGAAAGGACAAACGTAAATCGTCCTTTCTCGGTCAGTAAATAGACAACATCCCCATTGTTCTTTCACATACTAAAATGAACATGAAGAACAACACCTTTGTTTTGTCATTCACTGAATGGACACGGTGCCCTCGTTAGTCATCCACAATACGGACTTCATGAACAAGCCCTCGTTAGTCATCCACAATACGGACTTCATGAACAAGCCCTTGTTATGTCATCCACAATACGGACTTCATGAACAAGCCCTCGTTAGTCATCCACAATACGGACTTCATGAACAAGCCCTTGTTATGTCATCCACAATACGGACTTCATGAACAAGCCCTTGTTATGTCATCCACAATACGGACTTCATGAACAAGCCCTTGTTATGTCATCCACAATACAGACTTCATGAACAAGCCCTCTTTAGTCATCCACAATACGGACTTCATGAACAAGCCCTCGTTAGTCATCCACAATACGGACTTCATGAACAAGCCCTTGTTATGTCATCCACAATACGGACTTCATGAACAAGCCCTCGTTAGTCATCCACAATACGGACTTCATGAACAAGCCCTTGTTATGTCATCCACAATACGGACTTCATGAACAAGCCCTCGTTAGTCATCCACAATACGGACTTCATGAACAAGCCCTTGTTATGTCATCCACAATACGGACTTCATGAACAAGCCCTCGTTAGTCATCCACAATACGGACTTCATGAACAAGCCCTTGTTAGTCATCCACAATACAGACTTCATGAACAAGCCCTTGTTATGTCATCCACAATACGGACTTCATGAACAAGCCCTTGTTATGTCATCCACAATACGGACTTCATGAACAAGCCCTCGTTAGTCATCCACAATACAGACTTCATGAACAAGCCCTTGTTATGTCATCCACAATACGGACTTCATGAACAAGCCCTTGTTATGTCATCCACAATACAGACTTCATGAACAAGCCCTTGTTATGTCATCCACAATACGGACTTCATGAACAAGCCCTTGTTATGTCATCCACAATACGGACTTCATGAACAAGCCCTTGTTATGTCATCCACAATACGGACTTCATGAACAAGCCCTTGTTATGTCATCCACAATACGGACTTCATGAACAAGCCCTTGTTATGTCATCCACAATACAGACTTCATGAACAAGCCCTCGTTAGTCATCCACAATACGGACTTCATGAACAAGCCCTTGTTATGTCATCCACAATACAGACTTCATGAACAAGCCCTCGTTAGTCATCCACAATACGGACTTCATGAACAAGCCCTTGTTATGTCATCCACAATACGGACTTCATGAACAAGCCCTCGTTAGTCATCCACAATACGGACTTCATGAACAAGCCCTTGTTATGTCATCCACAATACGGACTTCATGAACAAGCCCTTGTTATGTCATCCACAATACGGACTTCATGAACAAGCCCTTGTTATGTCATCCACAATACAGACTTCATGAACAAGCCCTTGTTATGTCATCCACAATACAGACTTCATGAACAAGCCCTTGTTATGTCATCCACAATACGGACTTCATGAACAAGCCCTCGTTAGTCATCCACAATACGGACTTCATGAACAAGCCCTTGTTATGTCATCCACAATACGGACTTCATGAACAAGCCCTTGTTATGTCATCCACAATACGGACATAAAGTACGGACATCAAGAACACCACCTTTGTTCTGACAGCCACAAAATGGAGAAGAACATCAACACGTCTATTCCGTCGTCCACAAAATGGACATGGAAAACAACGTCTTTGTTACGTCCTCCACTAAATGGATATGTAAAACAACGTCTTTGTTACGTCCTCCACTAAATGGATATGTAAAACAACGTCTTTGTTCTGCCCCCCACTAAACTGACATTAAAAAATAAACATCTTTGTTATATCCTCCACTAAATGGACATGGAAGGCAACGTCTTTGTTCTGTCATCCACTAAATGGACATGGAAAACAACGTCTTTGTTCGGTCCTCCACTAAATGGACATGGAAGGCAACGTCTTTGTTCTGTCATCCACTAAATGGACATGAAAAACAACGTCTTTGTTCTGTTCTCACACCCACTAAATGGACATGGAAAACAACGTCTTTGTTCTGTTCTGACATTTATTGAATGGACATGGAAAACAAGGTCTTTGCTCTATCGTCCACTAAAAGGACATGGAAAAAAGCGTCTTTGCTCTTTCGTCCACTAAAAGGACATGGAAAAAAGCGTCTTTGTTCTGTCCTCCACTAAATGGACATGGAAAACAACGTCTTTGTTCTGTCGTCCACTAAATGAACATGGAAAACAACGTCTTTGTTCTGTCCTCCACTACACGGACATGGAAAACAGCGTCTTTGTTCTGTCGTCCACTAAATGAACATGGAAAACAACACCTTTGTTCTGCCCTCCACTAAACGGACATGGAAAACAACGTCTTGGTTCTGTCGTCCACTAAACAGACATGGCAAAACAACGCTGTCACCACGACAATAGGCAACGATAACTCTGACATTGCTGGCTTTGTGCGTATATTTGTGTCTTTTGGCCAGTTTTCCGTCACGTCACAGTCACAAACAAAAGAGCTCGTTAGTCGCGCTGCTGAATGAATAGATATGGACTTTGACAAATGAGAACAGAAACCTTGGGGGAGGGGGAGGGGGGCGTATATAATACTGTATATAGGGCCGGAATAGCCAAGTTGGTAGAGCGCCGGACTCGTAATCTTGGTGATCCTGGGGTTGCGGGTTCGAATCTCCGCCGGACCGTTTTGGTACAGTGATATTTTCTCCTCGGAGTTAAGATTGGTTCTGACTCCATTTCCCAGAACAGTCCTTCGAATGAGACTATAAACTTAGGTTCTTTGTATGAACGCACTCGTAACATAAGGCATTAATGACTTAAAGAATCTAGCGTGCGCGTACACGCGCGCACGCACGCACGCTCGAGCACACACACACACACACACACACACACACACACACACACACACACACACACACACACGGGAAGAGAGAAAGAGAGGGGAGAAAGCATTGACAGAGACATTGATCGAGTGTAATTCACACCAAAGCATTTTCCAAAATATTATTAACCACATATTCCAAAAGATTCAGAAACGCGCGCGCACACACACACACACACACACACACACACACACACACACACACAACACACACACATGCGCCGCGCGCGCGCAATTCTGCACACCTACTTTGTCGAAGTCTCCAACACCATCATACAGATTTTGTAACTGCATCATCATTGGTGAGAAGAATCGTGAAGCACACTGCCATCCTAAAAAAAAAGTATGCATGATCTATTCTAAGCGTTAGTTTTGCGTGTTTGCATTGCTCGTGTCTGCTAAATAACACACAGCTAGCTTCTCGAAGTGCGAGCTATGGAGATGGGTGTCTTCGTGTTCTGGGCTTCTCTATCGGCTTCATGCAGAATGGAGAGAAGGTACACAATGTCCACATTGCCATGTTCTGGGCTTCTCTATCAGCTTCATGCAGAATGGAGAGAAGGTACATACTGTCCCATTGCCATGTTCTGGGCTTCTCTATCGGCTTCATGCAGAATGGAGAGAAGGTACACAATGTCCACATTGCCATGTTCTGGGCTTCTCTATCGGCTTCATGCAGAATGGAGAGAAGGTACACATGTCCACATTCATTTCTGGCTTCTCTATCGCTTATGCGAATGGTAAAGTCCATACTGTCCACATGCCATGTTCTGGCTTCACTCGGCTTCATGCAGAATGGATAGAAGGTCATACTGTCCACACCGCATTCTGGCTCTCTATCTGCACTGCAGAATGGAGAAGGACACACTGTCCACATTGCCATGTTCTGGGCTTCTCTATCGGCTTCATGCAGAATGGATAGAAGGTCCATACTGTCCGCTTGCCATGTTCTGGGCTTCTCTATCGGCTCATGCAAAATAGAGAGAAGGTACATACTGTCGCTTGCCATGTTCGGGCTTCTCTATCGTTTATGCAGATGGATAGACGTACATACTGTCCACACTGCCATGTTCGGGCTTCTCTATCGCTTCATGCAGAATGGATAGACGGTACATACTGTCCACACTGCCATGTGAAGGGAAGCCTCTGAGCTGCACTCCCAAGAAACCCTGCTGAGCAAAGTTTGGGCTGAAATCAACTGAAGGAATTACAAGCATTCTGTTTGGCTGGCGTCTAAGTTTGGGCTGAAATCACCTGGATGAATTACAAGCATTCTGTTTGGCTGACGTCTAAGTTTGGGCTGAAATCAACTGGATGAATTGCAAGCATTCTGTTTGGCTGACGTCTTCTAGTGGAGTCCCTCTTTCCAAAACATTGAACGTTCATTGCGCTAGAGGAAGAGCTCTGAGGATCTGCTGTTCTAACACTGGACATGACGAGCACAAACCTGACTCCGTTCCCGAGTCTGCCTGTTTCTTTGCCCTCTTTTTTTTTCTTGACCTCCCGCATCCGCATAAATACTGATGAATGTTGTGGCATGAAAATCTGGTTATAAAGAGAATGAGTGTAGCAACTGCTATAAATTCATTCTCATTCTCTCTCTGCTGGACTGCTCTATAGTTTGCGTGTATGTGTGAGTGTATGTGGACGTACGTGTGACTGCATATGTAAACGTGCACGTGTGTACGTGTGTGTGTGTGTTGTGTGTGTGTGTGTGTGTGTGTGTGTGTGTGTGTGTGTGGTGTGTGGTGTGTGTGGGTGGTGGTGGTGTGTGTTGTGCGCGCTCAATAGTCTCTTTCTCTCTCTACTGCTCATTAAGCTCTCTGTATTTTGTCGTCGAATCAACATCTTCGATATTTTCGTCAAACGTTCGGCAGTCTCTCGATCGAGTAGCGTCCCTTTGGCTCGTTCTTTGAACGGTTCATTTCTGTCCGTAGCAACACACACCGGCAAGGAATGAACCCTTTATTGAACGGTTCATTTCTGTCCGTAGCAACACACACGGCAAGGAATGAACCCTTTATTGAAAGTTCATTTCTGTCCGTAGCAACACACAGGGCAAGGAATGAACCCTTTATTGAACGGTTCATTTCTGTCCGTAGCAACACACACGGCAAGGAATGAATCCTTTACTGAACGGTTCATTTCTGTCCGTAGCAACACACACGGCAAGAAATGAACCCTTTAAGAACAAACGAAAAAGCCGATGTACGATCAAGTGATAGCCCAAATGTTGTTCGTTTCATTCACTTTGCTATCCACGCTGACATGCGTTGGGGCGCACTGCATATTTGTTTTATTTTTCACTTGTTTGCAAAAATGCTAGACGAAAATCTCAGCATCCTTCCTGGCGAAATGCAAGGCTGGAGATGACATAGCAACAGCCGACAGAAGATTGCGAGAGGAGGGGATAGGGAGAAATGGGGCTGCTAAAATAGTATTTGTCTCCCTAATCTCCAGTTTTTGCAGTCGAGTCTACAGTCCACAGCTCTGGGGAAAAAGCACAAGCACTTGAGTGGAACATACCTTTTCGGTCAGCAGTCTGGGTTCATGGAGGCTGCGATGCCTGCGTGGATGCCACGCACACAGAAAACCTCGGTTCCAAACAACGGCCACAACTCTTTATCCGACTCGGTGGCTCTCCAGGACAACCCAAGCCGGTGTGGCTTGCCCCATACACTGTGGTTTGCCCAGTAAAGTGTGATCATTCACACTACCCGCTTGCACGGGCCGCACGTGCTTTTGTCGCGATCTCACCGGCAGCCCGTGCCGTCTGTCCGCTTTCCTGTGTCGCAGACTGGGCCCACCCTCTCCACCCGTCTCTTTCTTCTCCCCCTTCGCTCTTCCTGGCCGCCACAATGCCCTCCCCCCCCTCCCTCCCCCCTCAAATCACTTCCCTTTCCTCTTTCTATCGCCAGCCTCCTCCTCCCCCCCCCCCCCACGCCCTACCCCCCCCCCTCTTCCCTTTCCCTCTACTTCTCTTCCTACACTTTCTCTGCGACAGACGACTCTCGCTCTGCGGGTTCGGACAGGTTCCAGGGACATTTTATGGTTCTCACCAGAACATGACTTGGTGCTGACGGCTGTGTGAAAATGCCACAGCTTTGAAGGTTACACGATCAAAGGCTGATTTATCAGAAGAAGAAGAAAAAAAAAAGAAAAAAAACATGGGAGTACATGCAAAAAAAGAAGAAAACAAACAAACAAAAAGAAGCGAACCACCAGTGCAGTCACACGACTGGTTTACGTGAGCAGAAATTGTCATATAAACCAGTACAAAACAACCATAAAAGAGCACTTACTATTTAACTATTCTTACTGAAACACACTCTCCGCTGTAATTACGTGAAAAAGCACCTTTCCAGTTGTTCAACCATAAAAGAGTGGTTGAATATTCTTATCGAGACACAATATTTGGTGTAACTACGTTAAAAAAAAAAAAAAAAAAAAAAATCACCGTCTCTGTTGTTCCATCTACATAACGATTTTCACAACTCTGGCCAGCGTCAGTAGAAGAATACCCCCCCCCCCCCCCCAAAAACCCCCCACCCGCATAGTCCGATAATACCAAGGAAGAGAGGGACACGGAAGGGTCAGTCTGTCTTCGATCTGTCCGAGAGCAAACGCTCCGTGTGTTTCTGTCTGTCAGTCCAGCTACCTCTGGATCGAACACCCTCCCTCCCTGTGGTTTGCTGTTCAACGGCTTCTGTCTCTCCGTTTGTATACAACGCGGAGAAATGATCTGTTGAAGGATAAGCGAAAGGGGCGGTATGGGAGCACACTAGCATCATAAGCCGATAATACCTGTTTTTCCCAGCAAAGCAGGCTTTCTTCTTTTCTTTTTTTTTCTTTTTTTTTTTTTCTTTTTTCTTTTGTGTGTGTGTGTGTGTGTGTGTGTGTGTGTGTGTGTGTGTGTGTGTGTGTGTGTGTGTTGTTTTGTTTTTGTTTTTTCTCCAGCCTCCTATTTTGCGAAGTCTTTTTGTGGCAAGTTCTTTCTTCTTTCTTAAGTGTGGCCTTCGTCCGCCTATGTTTTCTCTCCTTCATTTCCATCGGCACTTGCTGACCATGCAGATCTGTGTGCTCTGTTTACCGATGGACATTCCAATGCAAAAGTTTAATGTTGTAGCGTATGATACACAGCATCTGGGTTTATTTCTGTTCTAACGTTTGGTGCACTAACACTTTCATCCCGTCTGTATGTGACAAAAGCAATGTTTATATACTTATGTATATACACACGAATGCATAAACAAATAAAGAAAGAAAGAAAACAAAAGAAAGGAGGAAAGGCTTATAGTAGAAGGTTCAGAAATACAGGAAAACAGTTCTTATCCTTCAAAAAAAAAAAAAAAGTATTATGCCTACTCCTAAGGATTACCACTGTTTTCCCTGTCAAGCCTGAAGATCGCAAGTGTAATCTCTTCTTTACAGAGAAAACGGTTTTTATCTTTGTTAGCCCCATGGATTGCAATTGGGTTTTCCCCCTAATTTCGCGGTTATTATCCTTAAGGGATAAACAAGAAAGAAAAAAAAAAGAAAGAAAAACGCAGACAGGAGAACAGTCCAGATCTTCGACATCATGACTGACTTCCCCTGATTTGCCAACCCTGTTTCCGGTTCCCGGGGTTCTGTGCCTTTCCTCAATTGTATTTGTCACAGTGAACAGAAATCCTAGCTCTTTTGGACGTGTTCCTAGAGATAACACCTGTTTTTGTCTGAAAATAAGGAAAAGAACTATCATTCCAATGTTTCAGTTTCATCAAGGAGGTGTCACTGCGTGCAGACTAGTCCATATGCGCTACACCACATCCGCTAAGTTTGGAGACCACAGCACTGCATGATTTAAAGCTGACGGCTCTATGAATTAATAACTAAGATGAAAGAATTCAAGAAGAGGGTCTCGTGGCTACGAGTCAGCGGATGTCTGACCTACGTTTTTAGCCCAACGCGCTGGTCAGACCCTATTCTGATGAAAATAGAAAGCTAGCATGTGATCTTCAGGGAAAGCGCTTAATCATCCTCAGTAAAACAGAGATAACAATTGTGATCTTACGGGGAAAGTAGTTCTGATCCTCAGAATTTTAACTGGTTTTTCCTCTTTTCGCTATTTCCCTCATAGATGATAGCAGGAAAACATCATTTTATCTTCTTTAGACGCTAGTAAGCTGCCATAACTTAGTGCTCGATCTAGAGATATATATGGCTATCTCTCCATCGACCACCCTCCCTGCGGTTTGTCTCACACTTCATAACATCAGAGACCGTCAAAAGAGGACTGCCAACTGCGGCACTCATGCTTCGCTGAGCCCTTTGTGGACTTGCCCACAGGACCACTTCCGCCGGCGGTGTGGAGGTTTCCTTCCGGTCATGTGATTCGCAGTATGTGATGTGCGCTGACCGTTCTACTGAGGTGAGCAAACTATTTGCAGATTGAGAATGCAACAAAGAGTGAAGGTGGAATTATTGGGCCGCCAAACAAAACAGAAACAAATGAAAGAAACACAACGCGTTTCGGCCTGTTTGGTATTCTTCTTTCAAGATAAACACTAAAGACAATGAAAGTGAAGAGCGAAAGGTAGTCTACGAACTGGGTGCAAAAAGGTCGCATCGAAACTTAAGAATATAGAAATAAACAAATAAATAAATACATGAATATGTAAATAAATAAATAGATAAATAACAACATAAATCAATAGAAAAAAAAAATCGATGAATTAATACATACATAATACATACGTACGTACGTACATACATACATACGTAAAGAAAGAAAGAAAGACAGACAGACAGACAGACAGACCAGACAGAAAGAAAGAAAAATGAAAAAAGAAAACTGCTGACAACGTAGATTTACTGTTCAAAATCGATATGTGTTGGCCTTCCTAAACGTGTCAAATTTTTGTGTAATTGTCAGCTACCGGAAAACTGCAAAGTTACTGAAAAGAAGCCACTGAAATCGAGTGCAAAGCAATGCTTATTTTTCTATTCAAATCCCAGAACGACAAGCAATTGTCGGCGAATTGTGTCTTCTTTACATATCTCAGAAAACAGATATGAAAAGCACACACTATGTACCCCCAGAACCTACCGCGAAAGAACAACTTGACCCTAAAACGCTTTTGCAGTGAGGACGTAAAACCCAACTATATTCCATCCTTCCGGATGACTGTCAGTAGCCGAATAGCTGAATGAATCATTTGCACAATTGCTGAGAATGTCCAGTGAATCTGAATCTTCTCTATACACATTAACCAAACAGTCAGGGAACAGATATTCCCATCACTTCTTGTTCCGCTCCCTACAAGAGTGTCTGTCAGATATCAGAAGACATCGACTGACATCCTACCCATTGCTGCATGTTTTCTTGGTTTATTAGAGCATTGCAAATTCAGCACCCAAATGACCTAGATACTGGATGCAAAACTAGGAAAGGTGATCGTTTTTGATCA
>CM065728.1:73771463-73776463 GCA_033310375.1 Conus canariensis | reverse complement strand
GAGAAGCCCCCTTCAAGCAAGTGTTTCGGCCCTTATCTCCTGACACTCTAGGGGGGTTGGGCCACACCCGGTTCATGACTCCGGATGTCCCTCTGCTGCCCCTTTTTTCCCCATCTTGGGACGAGCCATGGCTGGGATTCGAACCCATGACCCTCTGGACATGCTCATTTTCCACTTAATGACTCGCGCTTTAACCACTGAGCCACAGGGACACCTGATATTTGTAGGGAAATTAAGCCTTATGAAGTTCACTTTTGTTCCTCCTTGACCAGATCCAGCTTGAACACCTCTCTGCCGCTTCTGCCATTGCTTTCAGGGCTCTGGTTTTTTCCTTCCCTGCAACTGAGAGCTGTTTCATGAGGCTGTATGCAGACGTTCCTACAAACCCCCTAGCTCCAATTTCTGCAGTGAGGACTTTGACCTGATAGCCTTCTCTCCTCAGGCTGTTTGCCAGATCAGCATACTTTTCAGTCTTGTAGATTTGAGCTGCCTCCATTCTGTTCTCATATGGCACCGTGAGCTCGATCATGATCAGCTGCTTGGTTGACTTAGAGTGGACTACTATGTCTGGTCTCATGCCACTCTTGCTGATGATCTCTGGGTGACTCTTCCATTCTGGGAGGTCTGCAGTGCACTCCCAGTCATCTGCCCCGTCCAGCAGACTCTGCCTGCATGTTTCGAGTGGCACTGTTGTTCTTGGCCATGATTTGCTGCCTCCTGCCGTGAAGAATGTTGCGGGTGCTTTTGGAGTCCTGATTTTCCCTTTTGTGGTGTTGGTACTAGCCCAGACTACTTGTACAATTTCTTTGAGCACTTGGTTGTGCCTCCATGTGTACCTTCCTTGAGCCAGGGCTACTTTACATGAGCTTAGGACATGCTCCACTGTTTGTTTTTCATGGCAGAGGGGGCATGCAGGATCGTCTGTTTTCCCCCACTTCACCAGGTTTGCATTTGAGGGCAGAAGGTCATATGCAGATCTGAGAATGAAGCTGATCCTGAGAGGGGCCATGTGCCAAATGTCATTCCAAGTGAGACTTCTTTGGAGTGCATTCTCCCACGTTGTCCATTGCCCTTGCTGGCTCTGCTGGACTGCTTTTTGGAGTCTTTTTTGGTCTTCTTCTTTTCTCATCTCCTGAATCATCATGTCTCTTTTGGCTTTTCCTTTGGCCTTTGACCACCATTCAGTTTTGGTCACCCCCAGTCCCTGTCTGTTGGTCTGTGTGTGTCCTGTTATTTCTCTGATCTTGAGACTTTCTTTTGCAGAATCCATCGCCTCTTGAACTTTCCATTTTCTGCCTGTCTTCAGCTGGGGCTTAATTGCTTCTACCACCTTGTCTCCTGAGTCCTCCAGCATGCTTTGAAGTCTGATCTTCCCTGCTTTGTATTCCTCCAGGATGGATTTCAGGGGTAGTTTCAGCTTTGCTGGCGACAGTACAGC
Source organism: Conus canariensis (assembly GCA_033310375.1). Classification (NCBI taxonomy): domain Eukaryota; kingdom Metazoa; phylum Mollusca; class Gastropoda; order Neogastropoda; family Conidae; genus Conus; species Conus canariensis. Next base: position 73,775,025 of record CM065728.1, on the reverse strand, counting down.
GCTATGTCAGTCAGACAGGGTGGGACACCAAGCCATTTCCTTGTGAACTTGTTGATTTTGGCTTCCATTGCCTCCACTATGCTGGTGCAGATGTCGTATATCATCAGAGGCCATAGCAGCTTTGGTATCAGCATGAACTGCAGACACCAGACCTTGTATTTGCCAGGGAGCCCACACTGGTCAATGGTCTCCAAGCCTTTCTCCGCCATCTGCTTGGTTTCTTTTGCTCTTTGTGTGTCTTTCAGCGTATCATCATACCATCTTCCAAGGCTCTTGACTGGTTCTTCTGTGACTGTTGGAATGGCCTGGTTGGCAACACTGAAGACCACAGATCCGGCCACTTTTCCTTTCCTCAGTGAGAGACTCCGTGATTTCTTTGGCTTGAACTTCATTCTGGATGAGGCAACTATGTCGTCCAGCCTCTCCAGCACATGACGTGTCTCGTCTTCTCTGGATGAAATCACTGTAGTGTCATCCATGAAGGCCTTGAGAGGAGGCATCTTGTATCCATCGCCAAGGTCTGTTTGTCTCGCGTTGTTTGTTGCTGCTTTCAAGATGAGTTCCATTGCCAGCACGAACAGTATTGGGGAAATTGCACAGCCCATTGCAATACCCACTTCCAAGTTGATCCAGTCTGTTGTGTACTCCTTGGTAGAGAACCGCATTGAGAAGCCATTGAAGTACTTCTTGAGCATGTCGCAGATGTTCTTTGGCACATGGTACATCTCAAGAGCCAACTGTATCATCTCATGGGGCACAGATCCATATGCGTTTGCCAGATCAAGCCACACTACGTCCAGGTCTCTCTTTTCTGTTTTTGCTTTTTGGATTGCGTCCCAGATCATTGTGGCGTGTTCTACACAGCCCGCCACGCCTGGGATGCCACCTTTCTGGACTGACACATCCAAGTACTTGTTTTCCATCAGGTACTTGGTCAGCCTTGCTGCCATGACAGAGAAGAAGATTTTCCCTTCGACGTTCAGTAGTGATATTGGCCTGAACTGGCTAATGTCACTTGAGTTTTGCTCTTTGGGGATGTACACACCATCTGCCGTCATCCACTGGCCGCTGATCTTCTGGTTTCTCCAAGCCGATCGCAGCAGCCTGTGGAGCCACTCCAGCACCTTGGGACATTTCTTGTAAAGCTGGTAAGGTATTCCGTTTGGCCCTGGTGATGATTTGGCTCTGGCTTTGTCGACCACCTTCTTGATTTCCGCCAACGTTGGAGGCTTGCCATTGAACTGTTCCTCAGGGTTGGTTGGCCACACCAGACCTTGAATGTCGAGTGGTGCTTTGCTCTGTGGGTCAGAGTATGTTTTCCTCAGATGCTGCTCAAGAACTCCTTTGTCCACACTTAGGGTCCCAGATTTTGGCTGCTCAAACAGTGTTCTGGCAAACTGGAAGGGGTCTCTGAAGAAGCGCTCTTGTGTCTTCTTCTTTTTGCTCTTCCTTTTCCTCGCAGATTCCGCTTTGCTGAGGGCACTGTGTTTTTCTTTCAGGTCTTTCCACAGTTTTTCCAAGCCTTGTTTTTCAGCTGGCAGTGCGGTCTTCATTTGCATCTTGAGGTTTTTCTTTTGGACCCTGATCTTGTCCATCTTTTCTTGGCGTCTGGATTTCTTTGGAGGTGTTTTCTCTTTGGGTAGTTTTGCTCCATAGGCGTCTCTACATGTGGCATACACAATGTCCCCATATGTGGCTAGTTTGTGTTCCAGGGTGCTTTTCCCTATCAGTGCATCGAGTCTTTGGACGATTTTTGCATCCAGTTTCTCCCAATCTTCAGTTTCGTTTGCTCGTGGCAGGTTGAGTTTCAGGCGCCTGGCATCGAGGGCCTGTGCAAATTCCTCATCCGAACCAACAGCGTGGATGTCCTTGGCACTGTGGTTTAAATCCTGGCCTTGGTCTTCCGACGTCTTATCTGCTGATGCAGTGCGCTGCTGCTCATTCAGATGAGTCTTCACACATCCCATCTTTGTTCTGTGGATCTTCATGCCACGGGTGGTAGCGAAACGCTTTCCACAGACACATGGATATTCCATTTGGTCCATGTTCATAGTCCGTTTGGGATTTGCAGTCATGATTGGTTGAGCACCGATGGATTCATCATTCTCTCCCCCTTTCGGTGAATCCTGGGAGCATCTTTTCCTTTTATTTTTAGTAGCCACATGTTTAAGGCAAAGTGGGGAGCCAGCCCACAGAGCCCTTGGTTCTGGTCTTTCCCAGTGTCCTCCGGTCTTTCCCGGACGTCCTCCGGCCTATTCCCGGAAGTCAATGGTTTACCCATGCATCAGTAGAAAGAAACTCGTGGAGAGCGTGGCAGCAGAGAGTCCTCAGAAGAGAAGCCCCCTTCAAGCAAGTGTTTCGGCCCTTATCTCCTGACACTCTAGGGGGGTTGGGCCACACCCGGTTCATGACTCCGGATGTCCCTCTGCTGCCCCTTTTTTTTCCCATCTTGGGACGAGCCATGGCTGGGATTCGAACCCATGACCCTCTGGACATGCTCATTTTCCACTTAATGACTCGCGCTTTAACCACTGAGCCACAGGGACACCTGATATTTGTAGGGAAATTAAGCCTTATGAAGTTCACTTTTGTTCCTCCTTGACCAGATCCAGCTTGAACACCTCTCTGCCGCTTCTGCCATTGCTTTCAGGGCTCTGGTTTTTTCCTTCCCTGCAACTGAGAGCTGTTTCATGAGGCTGTATGCAGACGTTCCTACAAACCCCTTAGCTCCAATTTCTGCAGTGAGGACTTTGACCTGATAGCCTTCTCTCCTCAGGCTGTTTGCCAGATCAGCATACTTTTCAGTCTTGTAGATTTGAGCTGCCTCCATTCTGTTCTCATATGGCACCGTGAGCTCGATCATGATCAGCTGCTTGGTTGACTTAGAGTGGACTACTATGTCTGGTCTCATGCCACTCTTGCTGATGATCTCTGGGTGACTCTTCCATTCTGGGAGGTCTGCAGTGCACTCCCAGTCATCTGCCCCGTCCAGCAGACTCTGCCTGCATGTTTCGAGTGGCACTGTTGTTCTTGGCCATGATTTGCTGCCTCCTGCCGTGAAGAATGTTGCGGGTGCTTTTGGAGTCCTGATTTTCCCTTTTGTGGTGTTGGTACTAGCCCAGACTACTTGTACAATTTCTTTGAGCACTTGGTTGTGCCTCCATGTGTACCTTCCTTGAGCCAGGGCTACTTTACATGAGCTTAGGACATGCTCCACTGTTTGTTTTTCATGGCAGAGGGGGCATGCAGGATCGTCTGTTTTCCCCCACTTCACCAGGTTTGCATTTGAGGGCAGAAGGTCATATGCAGATCTGAGAATGAAGCTGATCCTGAGAGGGGCCATGTGCCAAATGTCATTCCAAGTGAGACTTCTTTGGAGTGCATTCTCCCACGTTGTCCATTGCCCTTGCTGGCTCTGCTGGACTGCTTTTTGGAGTCTTTTTTGGTCTTCTTCTTTTCTCATCTCCTGAATCATCATGTCTCTTTTGGCTTTTCCTTTGGCCTTTGACCACCATTCAGTTTTGGTCACCCCCAGTCCCTGTCTGTTGGTCTGTGTGTGTCC
>CM065728.1:73758963-73766463 GCA_033310375.1 Conus canariensis | reverse complement strand
ACGCACACACACAAACACGCACACTCACACACACACCACACACACACACACTCTCTCTCTCTCTCTCTCTTTCTTTCTCTCTCTCACTCTCTCTCTCTCTCTCACTCTCTTTCTCTCTCTCTCTCTCTGTCTCTCCATTTCCGCCATATGGAGAGAGAGAGAGAGAGAGAGAGAGAGAGAGAGAGAGAGAGAGAGAGAGAGAGAGAGAGCAATATGTCGCTTATGTCGTTCAGCAACTGGAGATGAAATTCATTTGGTATTTAGCTGTCCAGTGTTACATGACCTAAGAAGTAAATTTATTCCATCAAAATGTTATTGTAGACCATCTAGTTTTCGTTTAGTATTGCTATTGTCAACAAAAAATGAAAATACAATAAGAAGTTTTGCAATTTATCTATATAAATCATTTCAACGTATCAGAGCCTTTTCTCAATAAGGGCGAGCAGAGTGAACATGTTTGTACATTTTACGTTGTTTCAGTGAACTGATTATCTTGATTTTGATGTTCTTATTATTATTTACTTCTCATAGATTTGACCCCCTTCAGATGGGGCCTTGGCCTTATTGAATAAATCATTCATTCATTCATTCATTCATTCATTCATTCATTCATTCTCTCTGTCTCTCTCTCTCTTCTCTCTCTCTCTCTCTCTCTCTCTTTCTTCTCTCTCTCTCTCTCTCTCTCTCTCTCTCTCTCTCTCTCTCTCTCCTCTCCCTCTCCCTCACTCTACCTCCACCCCCACCCTCAATAAGGAATGTGTTCATAGTGGTATTTCAAAACGTAATGTTACAAAAGAAGGACCGAAGAAAAAAAAATGAAACAAAAAAAACAAAAACCCAAAGAAGAACCCAAGTGAAAAGAAGTAGTACGGGAAAGGAAAGAAAACAAAAAAGGGGAGAGTAGAATGTGGGGAAAGTGAAAAAAAAACAAACAAACAAACAAAGAAGAACGCAAGTGAAAGAAGTAGTAAGAAGTAGAAAGGAAAAACAAAAAAAGGACAGAAAAAGAACAGAAAAAAAAATCCCGGCAGAAATACAGAGGGGCAGGATGTTGTTGCATGTTATGCCTGTAACTTGATCTGTGGGGAGTTGGATTGGTAAAAAGAAGAAGAAGAAGAAGAAGAAAGAGGGTCTTGAAACAAAAGCGTCATTATGCTGATTTCAACCTAGACTTGGCTGGGGCGGTACTTGTTGTGTGACGTGCGCACACACACACCGGGCGTGTGACTTGTGTTGGCTGGCTAACTCTGGTAGGGTTGGGGTGTGGTTGGGGGGGAGGGGGGTGGGGGTGGAGAGGAAGGGGGGCTGGGGGGTTCGAGGGTTGAGAGGGGAGGAGGAGGAGGAGGAATACAGGGAGAGAAGTCGGACGAAACAATTGCGGAGTTGGCGTTTGTAGTATGTTTTGTGTGCTCACGGTATCAGGCTTGGGTTTCTTACGGCGTTACTTTTTGCTTGAGAACGCCTCTGTTTCATTGAGAGATCTACGGCCTAGACTGCACTGCGAAAACTAAGTGTATATATTTTAGCAGCAGGTTTGTGTTACGATGGAAAAAAATATTTACACATACCTACATACGTACATACGTATGTATCTATTTACCTGTCTATCCATCAGCCATCTCTCTCTCTCTCTCTCTCTCTCTCTCTCTCTCTCTCTCTCTCTCTCTCTCTCTCTCTCTCTCTCTCTCTCTCTTCTTCTGTCTGTCTGTCTGTCTCTCTGTCTGTCAACAATGTTCGTGTTAAATGGACAAAACTCAGTCTTATGGTTCTCCATCATCGTAAAATGGAACTCGTGTTGATAAAAGCCAGACAAAAACGTCAAACCATTACCCACGATTTGGCAGGCGTTTAAGTGATATTGCCCATAGAAAATTACCAAAGCAGCTTCCAAGCGTATGGTGTTCAGAATAACAATCCTATGGTGTTCAGAATAACAATCCTATAGTGTTCAGAATAACAATCCTATGGTATTCAGAATAACAATCCTATGGTATTCAGAATAACAATCCTATGGTATTCAGAATAACAATCCTATGGTATTCAGAATACCAGTCAACGGCAGTCTGTGTTGCCACAGGGCTGTGTCAGGTCAGAAAAAGAAAAAACACCACATAGAATGTTTTAAATGATCAGCCTCATAAACATTTTCTTTCACTCCTATCTGACCAAAATACTGACCAGGCCACGTTTACATTCTGTAATTTCTCCTCCAGTAATCAATCCATCGGCGCCAACCAGCTCACAACTGGAAGAATCCGCAACGGACCATGAGTCATGAACATCATGTGGAATTCCCACGTGTCTGTGGAGGGAAGTTGTCCACTGAGCGAGGCATCAAGATCCACAAAAGGTAAAAAGGGGCTGTGTGAAGACTGAGGAAGGAACAGCCGCAAAAAGGGCTGTGTGAAGACTGAAGGAACAGCTGCAAAAAGGGCTGTGTGAAGACTGAAGGAACAGCAGCAAAAAGGGCTGTGTGAAGACTGAGGAAAGAACAGCAGCAAAGAGGGCTGTGTGAAGACTGAAGGAACAGCCGCAAAAAGGGCTGTGTGAAGACTGAAGGAACAGCAGCAAAAAGGGATGTGTGAAGACTGAGGAAAGAACAGCAGCAAAAAGGGCTGTGTGAAGACTGAAGGAACAGCCGCAAAAAGGGCTGTATGAAGACTGAAGGAACAGCCGCAAAAAGGGCTGTGTGAAGACTGAAGGAACAGCCGCAAAAAGGGCTGTGTGAAGACTGAGGAAGGAACAGCCGCAAAAAGGGCTGTGTGAAGACTGAGGAAGGAACAGCAGCAAAAAGGGCTGTGTGAAGACTGAAGGAACAGCCGCAAAAAGGGCTGTGTGAAGACTGAAGGAACAGCAGCAAAAAGGGCTGTGAAGACTGAGGAAGGAACAGCCGCAAAAAGGGCTGTTGAAGACTGAAGGAACAGCAGCAAAAAGGGCTGTGTGAAGACTGAGGAAGGAAGAGCCGCAAAAAGGGCTGTGTGAAGACTGAAGGAACAGCAGCAAAAAGGGCTGTGAAGACTGAGGAAGGAAGAGCCGCAAAAAGGGCTGTGTGAAGACTGAAGGAACAGCAGCAAAAAGGGCTGTGTGAAGACTGAGGAAGGAACAGCAGCAAAAAGGGCTGTGTGAAGACTGAGGAAGGAACAGCAGCAAAAAGGGCTGTGAAGACTGAGGAAGGAACAGCAGCAAAAAGGGCTGTGAAGACTGAGGAAGGAACAGCCGCAAAAAGGGCTGTGAAGACTGAGGAAGGAAGAGCCGCAAAAAGGGCTGTGTGAAGACTGAGGAAGGACCAGCCGCAAAAAGGGCTGTGAAGACTGAGGAAGGAACAGCAGCAAAAAGGGCTGTGTGAAGACTGACGACACAGCAAAAAGGGCTGTGTGAAGACTGAACAGCAGCAAAAAGGGCTGTGTGAAGACTGAACAGCAGCAAAAAGGGCTGTGTAAAGACTGAACAGCAGCAAAAAGGGCTGTGTGAAGACTTGTGAAGGAACAGCAGCAAAAAGGGCTGTGTGAAGACTGAAGGAACAGCAGCACAAAGGGCTGTGTGAAGACTGACGACACAGCAAAAAGGGCTGTGTGAAGACTGACGACACAGCAAAAAGGGCTGTGTGAAGACTGACGACACAGCAAAAAGGGCTGTGTGAAGACTGACGACACAGCAAAAAGGGCTGTGTGAAGACTGACGACACAGCAAAAAGGGCTGTGTGAAGACTGAGGAAGGAACAGCAGCGCGCTGCGCCCGCAGATAAGACGTAGGTAGACCAAGGCCAGGATTCCAGCCACAGTGCCAAGGACATACACGCTGATTATTCAGACATGTATGGAATGAGTGCCTTCTCTCGTTGCCAGACAACAGGAACTCCACTTATGGGATGAAATTGGGTGGGAAAAAGTCCCCAAAACTGGATACATTTAAAGGAAAGAGCACTCTGAAGCACAAACGTCTTTTGCTGCATAAAGCACTACCATTCACAGACGAGGTTAGTTGCAAAGCGAGGCGACTGCAGGCGGAAATCGAAAACAAATCTTAAAAAGTGTTTGAAATAACTCTACCAAACAACCTGTACAAACGAGTCACAAGACAAAACACGACGCGTTTCGACCTCTTAGGTCTTCTTCGGGCAAGATAAACAACACTCAGGACAACGAACACGAAGAACGAGCGATCATTTATCACGTCAAATCCGGCGCAAGATGGTGCGTTGGGTCGAAACGCGTCGAGTTTTGTCTTATGATTCGTTCGTCCATGTCGTTTGGCGCAGTTATTTCAAACACTTTTTAAGATTCATGGACGAGCTTTCAAAGCGACACCTGGCAAACTGTCACTGGAAACGTTCAGGTTGGAAACGGCTGATGTTCTGCCAGTGAAGTCCAAAGTTCTGTACAAAATAAAGAACATGACGCATAATGTACTCAGTGGTTAACGGCCAGCCTTCACACCTTGTCCCAGCAGTCACTCTGTGCTAGTCCCAAGTCTTCCTTGTTCCAGAGACTGGCTATGGAACTGCTGTCCAGAAAATCTGAAAAGCAAAATCCAACATTACGAAAATTGTAGTTCAGTTTCTTCCTTCATGCCTTCCTGACGAAAGTGTGGAGGCCGACCCCACTTCGTCCCAAGATGGCGCTGATCGAAACTCGGTGTGATTATGATATGTTAATAGTGTCTCATCTTGTTTTGGCACCCATCCGCTCCCGCCTCTTTCACTCCCCCCTCACCCCCCCCCCTCCATCCCTCCCCCCACCCTCATCACCTTGTACCTCTCCTCCCTCGCTTCCACCCTGCACTTCTGTTTTTTTTTTAAATTTTTTTTGGGGGGTGGGGGTGGGGGGAGGGGTGCTCGTCTTGGTTGAAGTGTTCTACTTAATTGTTGTTAATAGTTACAATGTATTTTCCACGAGTTTTTTTTCTCCTGTTTTATGTCATAGTCTGCTGAGTCCACTGCTGTGTTGGTTGTGTGAATGAGGTGGGGTTTTTTTTCTTTCTTTTCTTTTCTTTTCTTTTATATATATATATATATATATATATATATATATATATTATATATATATATATACTGACTTGTGAGTTGACTTCAACGCGGTGACAGCCCTGATGTGGCCTTTTACGGTCGGCTGGGCTGCAAGCAATATTACCTTACCTTACTTACCTTACCTTACCTTACCTTACCTTACCTTACCTTACCTTACTTTACTTTACCTTACCTTATCTCACTGCCCACCATTACTGCACTTGCTCCCCCCCCCCCCAACCTCCCCCCCCCCCCTTTCTTTTTGTTGTATACATCTGTACACAGCTCAGTCCTGCTCTGGTCTCTGCAAGGCTGTCCGCAGCATGGCTTGTCATGTCCTCTGGTCTCGGCAAGGATGTCAGCAGCATGGCTTGTCATGTCCCTGTGGTCGACAAGGCTGTCAGCAGCATGGCTTGTCATTTGTCTCGCACTGTCACTGTGGTCCTCGGCAAGGCTGTCAGCAGCATGGCTTGTCATGTCTCTGTGGTCTCGGCAAGGCTGTCAGCAGCATGGCTTGTAATGTCCTCTGTGGTCGGCAAGGCTGTCAGCAGCATGGCTTGTCATGTCTCTGTGGTGCAAGGCTGTCAGCAGTCATGGCTTGTCATGTCTCTGTGGTCTGCAGGCTGTCAGCAGCATGGCTTGTCATGTCTTCTGTGGTCGGCAAGGCTGTCAGCAGCATGGCTTGTCTGTCTCTGTGTCGGCAAGGCTGTCAGCAGCATGGCTTGTCATGTCTCTGTGGTCGCAAGGCTGTCAGCAGCATGGCTTGTCATGTCCCTGTGGTCGGCAAGGCTGTCAGCAGCATGGCTTGTCATGTCTCTGGTCTCGGCAAGGCTGTCAGCAGCATGGCTTGTCATGTCCCTGTGGTCGCAAGGCTGTCAGCAGCATGCTTGTCATGTCTCTTGGTCGGCAAGCTGTCAGCAGCATGGCTTGTCATGTCCTTGTGGTCGGCAAGGCTGTCAGCAGCATGGCTTGTCATGTCTCTGTGGTCGGCAAGGCTGTCAGCAGCATGGCTTGTCATGTCTCTGTGGTCGGCAAGGCTGTCAGCAGCATGGCTTGTCGTGTCTTGTTCTGCAAGGCAGATCAAACAAATGGCTTTCATGCAAGGGGCAAAACGTCACAAAGCGGGGCTTTTCGCAGAGATAAATCCAATAGTCTTTTCGAAAGAAGATAAAGTTTACCAAATGTTAGTAAAAAATGTGTTAGCTGCTTCCCCTCCCCCCATCCCACCCACTCACCACCACCCCCTCTGGCCTCCCGCCCCCACCCCTTTTTCTTTCATTTTTTTTTTTTGACGCTAAGAATCTCCCGTAGCCTTTGAAAGGAGATGACACGATACCATTGTAATAATTGTGTAGTTCTCTCCCCCCCCCCCCCCCCCCCTTTTGTTGCTGTTTTGTTTTTGATTGTTTGTTTAGGAAAGGAGACGCTCGGCTCAAGATTAATTGTCATTGCTATCTATTTAGATTGAATCACACATGATTCTTACTTAAGCATTCTTGTCCGGCGTCCAGTGTGTGTGTGTGTGTGTGTGTGTGTGTGTGTGTGTGTGTGTGTGTGTGTGTGTGTGTGCCTGCCTGTCTGTCTGTCTGTCTGTCTTTGTCTATGTCTTTCTGTCTGTCTGTCGGCTGAATATGACACTCGTGTGTGTGTGTGTGTGTGTGTGTGTGTGTGTGTGTGTGTTGTGTGTGTGTCTGTCTGTCGGCTGAACATGACACTCGGGGACACGTTTTGCGTGGAGTCAGCCCATACACGTTCCACCCGAGAGCCAGGTATATAGGGCTGCCAGTAGTGTTCACGGCAAACACCCGATACTGGGGTAGGTAAGAAGATAGGTTACAGATATATACCCCCCGCACCTATCACTTCTTTACCCCCCCCCCCCCCCACCACCACCACACCCTCTTCTCCTCTTCACCTCAGCTCAATCCCACAGGTCAGCACGGGGACTTGGAGGTGTCTCTGACGTGATACATAACATTCCACTGTTTCTGGGCAAGGAGGAGTAATGTGAGTCACTCAGCTCAACACCACCCTCCTCTGGGTGTGTGTGTGTGTGTGTGGTGTGTGTGTGTGTGTGTGTGTTGTGAGCGCGCGCGCGCATGTGTGTATGTCGTGTGTGTGCGTGCGCGCTCTTGTGTGCGTGTGTGTTTGTGTGTGTATGTGTGTGTGCATGCGCGCATGTGAGTATGTGGTGTGTGTATGTATGTGGTGTGTGCGTGCGCGCGCGTTTGTGTGTGTGCGCGCGCGCGCGTGTGTGAGTGTGTGTGCGCGCACGCGTGCGGCCGTGTATGTGTGTGCTTTTATATGTGTGCGTGTGTGTTTTTGTGTGTGTTAGTGTGTATTTGCATGTTCGTTCGTTCTTTAATTTAACGTCTATCCACCTAACAGTGATCTTAGACAGATATTTGCATGTGTGTGCCTGTGTGTGTGTGTGTGTGTGTGTGTGTGTGTGTGTGTGTGTGTGTGTGTGTGTGTGTGTTTGCGCGCGCGCGTGC
>CM065728.1:73756401-73758863 GCA_033310375.1 Conus canariensis | reverse complement strand
TTATCCTTCAAAAAAAAAAAAAAAGTTTTATGCCTACTCCTAAGGATTCCACTTTTTTTTCCCTGTAAAGACCTGAAGGCGAAAAAAGTGTAATCTTTCTTTACAGAGGAAAACGGTTTTTTTTTATCTTTGTTAGCCCCATGGATTGCAAATTGGTTTGCCCCCCCTAATTTCGCGGTTTTTCCCTTAAGGTATAAAAAAAAAAAAAAGGAAAAAAAAAAAAAGAAAAAAGCAGACAGGGAACAGTCCGGATCTTCGACATCATGATGATTTCCCCCTGTTTTGCCAACCCTTTTCCGGTTCCCGGGGTTCTGTGCCTTTCCTCAATTGTATTTGTCACAGTGAACAGAAATCCTAGCTTTTTTGGCGTGTTTTTCCTAGAGATACACCTGTTTTTTTGTCTGAAAAAAAGGAAAAGAACTATCATTCCAATGTTTCTTTTTCCAAGGGGTGTCCACTGGTGCAGCTGTCCATATGCGTACACCACATCCCCTAAGTTTGGAGACCACGCACTGCAGATTTAAAGCTGACGGTTTTCTATGAATTAATAACTAAGATGAAAAGAATTCAAGAAGGGGTTCGTGGCTCGAGTCAGCGGATGTTGCCCTACTTTTTTTTAGCCCAACGCGCTGGTCAGACCCTATTCTGGAAAATGAAACTAGCATGTGATCTTCAGGGAAAGCGTTAATCCCCATTTAAAACAGAGATAACTTGTGATTTACGGGGAAAGTAGTTTGTCCTCAGAATTTTAACGGGGTTTTTCCTCTTTTCGCTTTTTCCCTCATAGTGATGCAGGAAAACATATTTTATCTTCTTTAGCGCTAGTAAGCTGCCATAACTTAGGCCGATCTGGGATTATTGGCTATCTCTCCCATCGACACCTCCCTGGGGTTTGTGTCTCACACTTCATAACATAAAGGACGTTCAAAGAGGACTGCCAACTGCGGCACTCATGCTTCGTGAGCCCTTTGTGGATTTGCCAAGGACCATTTCCGCCGGCGGTGTGGGGTTTCCTTTCCGGTCAGGGGATTCGCGTATGTGATGTGCGCTGACCGTTTCTAATGAGGTGAGCAAACTATTTGCAGATTGAGATGCAACAAAGAGTGAAGGTGGAATTATTGGGCCGCCAAACAAAACAAAAAAACAAATAAAAAGAAACACAACGCGTTTCGGCCTTTTTGGTATTCTTCTTTCAAGATAAACACTACAGACAATGAAAGTGAAAGAGCGAAAGGTAGTCTACAAACTGGGTGCAAAAAAGGTTCGCATCGAAAAACCTTAAGATATAGAAATAAACAAATAAATAAATACAATGAATATGTAATTAAAATAAATAGTTTAAATAACAACATAAATCAATAAAAAAAAAAAATCGATGAATTAAATAATACATTAATACATACGTACGAAACGTACATACATACATACGTAAAGAAAGAAAAGAAAGAAAGACAGACAGACAGACAGACAGACAGACAGACAGACAGACAGACAGACAGAAAAATGAAAAAAGAAAACTGCTGACAACGTAGATTTTAACTGTTCAAAATCGATATGTGTTGGCCTTCCCTAAACGTGTCAAATTTTTGTGTAATTGTCAGCTCCGGAAAACTGCAAAGTTTACTGAAAAGAAGCCACTGAAATCCGAGTGCAAAGGCAATGCTTATTTTTCTATTCAAATCCCAGAACGACAAGAAATTTGTCGGCGAATTGTGTCTTCTTTACATATCTCAGAAAACAGATATGAAAAGCACACCACATATGTACCCCCAGAACCCACCGCGAAAGAACAACTTGACCCTAAAACGTTTTTGCAGTGAGGACGTAAAACCCAACTAAAATTCCATCCTTCCGGATGACTGTCAGTAGCCGAGTAGCTGAATGAATCATTTGCACAATGCTGAGAATGTCCAGTGAATCTGAATCTTCTCTATACACAAATTTAAACCAACAGTCAGGGAACAGATATTCCCATCACTTCTTGTTCCGCTCCCTTTCAAGAGTGTCTGTCAGATATCAGAGAACATCGACTGACATCCTACCCATTGCTGCATGTTTTCTTGGGTTTATTAGAGCATTGCCCAAATTCAGCACCCAAATGACCTAGATACTGGATGCAAAACTAGGAAAGGTGATCGTTTTTGTCACCGTCATCAAGATGTTGATTTATGCCCTCGAGGGATGCCTCGTCGTCTGTATTGGACATTGGGACACATGTGCACACAAGCTTAATGCACACACGTCGATTCTTCTTTTTAATACTTACTTGACACTTGTAAGTATATATAAAATTACATGGATTCTTCTTCTTCTTCCGGGAAATAACTTGACACCTGTAAATATAAATATATATATAAAATATATAGATTAACCTAGATAATCCTACGTAGTTGAGAATGATAGACGCTAGTATCTTCTAACTATAACTAGCCGTCCATTCTCTTGTTGTAATTACCAATCTT
>CM065728.1:73733901-73751401 GCA_033310375.1 Conus canariensis | reverse complement strand
TGTCGGGCCCTACCTAAGGTGGTGGTCGTATCGGCTTTGAAGGAGGAGTAGAATAGAGAGCAGCGGTGATCTGGAGGTAGGCCAAGTGTTTGTGTGCTTTGTGGCTTGGTCACTGGAGTGAACTGTAAGGCTGGTGTGTGTGTGTGTGTGTGTGTGTGTGTTTTGTGTGTGTGTGTGTGTGTGTGTGCGACAATGGGGAGAACGGGAGGGGCGGTACAATGGAGGAATTGTGTGTGTGACTGATGGCAATGTGAATGTCGCCGACCTTGGAGCGCCATGATTATTGATGTGTGTATGTGCGGGCGCACGTGTGTGTATGTGTCCTCTGTGTGTGTGTGTGTGTGTGTGTGTGTGTGTGTGTATGTGTGTGTGTGTGTGTGTGTGTGTGTGTGTGGTGTATGTGTGTGTTCTGTGCGTGTGTGTGTGTGGTGTGTGTATGTGTGTGTGTGCGCGCGCGCGCGCGCACGCGCGTGTGTGTGTGTGTGTGTGTGTGTGTTGTGTGTGTGTGTGTGTGTGTGTTCTGTATGTGTGTGTGTGTGTTCTCTCTCTCTCTCTCTCTCTCTCTCTCTCTCTCTCTCTCCTCTGTGCGTGCGTGGCGTGCGTGTGTGTGTGTGTGTGTGTGTGTGTGTGGTTTTGTGTATGTGTGTGTGTGTGTGTGTGTGTGTGGTGTGTGTGTGTGTTCTGTACTGTCGGCTGCCTAATGGGTCGCTGCACTCTTTCCTTCCTGACAGCAGTGATAGTGAGCGGAGCCGTGTGTGTGTGTGTGTGTGTGTGTGTGTGTGTGTGTGTGTGTGTGTGTGTGTGTTATCTGGGTGTTTTGGTTGCCAGTGTGTTTTTTGTGTGTTTTTTGTTCTGTGTGTGTGTGTTTTTGGGGGGTGTGTGTGTGTGTTTTTTGTTCTGTGTTTTGTGTGTTTTTTGTGTGTGTGTGTGTTTTTTATCTGTTTGTTTGTGTGGGTGGGGTTCTTTGTGTGTGTGTGTGTGTTTTGGGTGTTCTGTGTGTGTGTGTGTGGTGTTTGGGGTGTGCGTGTGTGTTTTTTGTGGTGTTTTTTGTGTGTGTGTGTGGGTGGGGGTTTTGGGGGGTTGTGGGGTGTTTTTCGTGGGTTTTCGACCTTTTCCTCTCTCCCCCTCCCCCTCCCCCCCTCCCCTTTTCCTCTCTCCCCCTTTTCCCCTCCTTTTTTAAGGGGGCTTTTTTTTCACGGATTGATGTCCCCGGGGGTCTCTCTTATTTTTTTTATTTCAGGGTTTTATGTTGTCTTTTCCTGTGCTTTTTAATTTGGGGGGTGGGGGGGGTTTTTTTTTTTTTTTATTTTTGTTTGTTTTTGGGGTTTTTTTTTTTTGGGTTTTTCTTGTTGTTTTTTTGCAAATCAGGTTTTTAAAATTTGTTTTACCCCCGCCCCCTTTTTGGGAAATTGTTTAAATTTAAGGAAAAAAGGTTTAAAGGGGGCCCCAAGGGCATTTCAAAAGGGGGTTTTTTAAAGGTTAAAAAAAATTTTTAAACCGGTTTTAAAAAAAAAGAATCCCCCCTCTTCTCTCTTCTTTTTTCTCTCTCTTTTACTCTCTTTTTTTCCCTGGGGGTGGGGTTTTTTGTGGGGGGTGTGGGGAGGGGGCCTTTTTTTGGGTTTTTGGGTTTTTCCCCCGGGTTTTTAACCCCGGAATATTTTCAAAACCTTTTCGAAAAAGGGGTTGAAAATATGGAAAACCTTCCCCAAAGGTTTGGCCCCCAGGGCCCACATTGGGGTTTTTTCAGTTTTTTTGACAGGGGTTTTTTTGCGGGGGGAAAGCACCTTTATTTTAAATTTTTGGGTTAAAAATCAGAAGGAAGGGGGCACCACAGTTGTCGCCCCCAGTGGGGGCCCCCAATTTGGGATTTTTGGGGGGGGGGGGGAATAAACCGGGGGGGTACGGGTTTTGTTTTTTTTGGGGGTTATGGAAAAAGGGAAAAACCCCCCCCTTCCCCCCCCCCCCCCCCCCCCCCCCCCCCCCCCCCCCCCCCCCCCCCCCCCCCCCCCCCCCCCACCCCCCCCCCCCCCCCCCCCCCCCCCCCCCCAAACCCCCCCCCCCCCCCCACCCCCCCCCCCCCCCCCCTTTCCCCCCCCCCCCCCCCTTCCCCCCCAAAAAAATTCCCCCCCCCCCCCAAAAAAAAAAAACCCCCCCCCCCCCTTTTCCCTTTCCCCTTTTTTTATAGGGGCCCGGGAATTAATTTTTAAACCCCAAAAAAAAAAAGGGAAAAAAAAAAAAAAAAAAAAATTTAAAAAATTTTCTGTTTTCATTATTTAAAATTTTAAAAATTTTTTTTCGTTTTTTTTCTTTTTTCCCCCGCCCCACCCCCCCCCTCATTCCCACCTCTTCTCTCCCCTTCCCCTCTCTCCCTCCCGGGGCCCCCCCTTTTCCCTCTCTCCCCCTTCCCCTTCCTCCCCCTTTTCATCCCCCCTCTCCCCCCTTCTCTTTCTCTCTCCACAATAGGGGGGTTTAAAAACAAACCTCTCTCTCTCTCTCTCTTCTCTTTTTTCCCTTCTCTCTTCTCTCTCTCTCTCTCTCTCCTCCCCCCCCCCTTCCCCCCTCCCTCCCTCCCTCCCTCCCTCCTAATAAGAGGGCACAAAATTTTCATAGGTCAAAAAAAAAAAAGGAAAAAGAATTTGGGGTTTCAATTTTTGGAAGGGGGAAAAAGACAGAAGAAAAAACTTTGGTTTCAATTGGAAAAAAGTGAAAGACAGAAAACCCCAAAACTTTGGTTTCAATTGGAAAAGTAAAGGGGACAGAAGAAAGTGCGGAAAAATTTAAAAAAGTCCAGTTGCCAAAAAGGGCCCACTGCAAAAAACCCCCCCCCCGGGAGGGGTTTTCCCCAACCCTTTTGACTGATCAGCAAAACTTTGACACTTTTTCGTTGACCCCCCCTTTTTGCAAGTTTTTTGGCCACACACACACACATCCCGGGGGGGGGCGTGCCCCCGTGTTTAAAAAGACCAAAGATCCAATTTTTTAAAACCCCCTTTGCCCCCCCCTTAGGGGTTTTTTGGAAGGGCCCCGCCACAAAAACAAAAAAAACAACAACAAAATCCCCACAAAATTTTTTTTTTTTATTTAAAACTTTTTGCACAGAGAAGATTGTGTTCTCAAAAGGGGTCTTTAAAGGGAAAAAAACGGACAGAATTTTTTGTGAATAAAAAAAAAAACCCCTTAAATTTTAAAAAAATATGTTTTCAGGTCTATCAGTGTTTTTTTTCCACCAAAAAGGAATCTAAAAAAATTAAAATTTTTAAAAACGAGTTAATCCAAGGTTTTTTTCCCATTTTTGGTGATGCGGATTTTAAAAACTGCATATCTGGGACTTTTTATCAAAAAAAGGGGAAAATCGTGCTTCTTTCTCCATTTTTTCAACACAAAACCACACACACACCCAACACACACACAAAAACAAACCACACAAAAAAACTGTCAACCTTTAAAACCAAAACACCTGGAGGCCCCCCGAAGCCCCAAAAAAAAACCTTTTAAACCCCCCCCGACCCCCGGGCACGCCCTTCTGTTTGTTTTTGTCTTTTTTAAAATTTAATGCGCCTTTTACCTTTTGTCTCCCCCCTTTTTTCCCCTTTAAATTTTCCCCCGTCGACCTTTTTGGGGTATACACCCCACCCTTAACTGCCCCCCGTCGACCCCCCGGGGGGGACACCCCCACACCTTAAAATGTCCCACGTCGACCTTTTTCGCTTACACACTACACCCCTTAAAAATGTCCCACTTTTAAACCTTCTGCTTTACACACCAAAATTAAAATTTTCCCCAACGTGGGTTTGGCCCTTTTGGCTTAACAAAATTTTCCCCCTTAAAACTTTTCCCCCGTCGAGCCTTCTCGCTTTTACACACCAACCCCTTTTAACTGTCCCCCGTCGAGGCCTTCTGGCTTTTTACACCCAACCCCTTAAAAATTTTTCCCCACCTTCGACCCTTTTTTCCCTGTACCACCTACCCTTTTTAACTGTCCCATTTTCGACCCTTTGGGGGGTTTGTACACCCCAAAACCCTTTTTTCCTCCCCCAAGTCGCCCCTTCTCGCTTTACACACCTCCCCCTTTAAATGCCCACGTCGCCCCTTTCCCCCCTATACCACCTACCCCTTAAACTGTCCCACGTCGACCTTTTTCTCGCTTACCCCCCTACCCTTAAACTCCCCCCACGTCGACCTTTTTCTGGTATAACACCTACCCTTTAAAACTGCCCACGTGGGGGCCCTTTGGGTTTTGTACCCCTTTTCCCCCTTAAATTTTGTCCCACGCCCGCCCCTTCTTTTACCCCAAAACCAACCCCCCCTTTTTAACTTTCCCCTTTTTGGCCTTTGGTTGAAAAACACCTTACCCCTTAATTTCCCCAAAACCGGTCGAGCCTTCTCGCTATAAAAAAACCAAAAACCTTAACTCCCCCACGCTCGAGCCTTTCGCTAACACATATACCTTAATTTTTCCCACGGGGGCCCCTTCCCCCCTTTTACACATACCCTTAATTCCCCAAAATTTCGACCCTTTTGGGTTTTGTACCACCCTACCCTTTAAAAACTGTCTCACGTCGACCTTTTTCTGGCTGTACCACCTACACCTTAATGTCCCCCCCCGAGCTTTCGCTTTTCCCCCCTCCCCCTTAACTGTCCCAGGGGGGGGCCTTGTGGTTAAAAAACCAAAAACCTTAAATCCCCCACGTAAAGCCTTGTGGCTTTCCACAACCCAAAAAATTAATTTTTCCCAAAAGGGTCGACCTTTTTCTCGCTTTACCCCCCTTCCCCCCTTAACTGTCCCCGTCGCCCCTTGGGGTTTTTAAAAAACCTCCCTTTTTAATTTTTCCCACGTCGACCTTTTCCTCGCTAAAAAACACCTCCCCCAAAATGTCCGGGGTCGAGCCTTCTCGCTGTAAACCTAACCTTAACCCCCCGGGGTGGCCCCTTCCCCCACTATACACCCCTACCCTTTTTAAAACTGTCCCACCCGGAGCCTTCTGGCTGTACACCCTACACCTTAACTGTCCCCCGTCCAAGCCTTCTCGTTTTCCCCCACACCTAACCTTAACTCCCCCCCGGGGCGAGCCTTGTGGCGTACACCCCCCCCCCTTTTAAACTGTCCCCTTTCGAGCCTTCTGGCTGAAACCCCCTACACCTTATTTTCCCACGTAAAAGCCTTGTGGCTGTTCACACCCCACCTTTTTAAACTCCCCCACGTCGCCCCTTGGGGGCTGTAACCCCTACACCTTAACTGTCCCATTTTCGCCCCTTTGGCTTTACACCCAAAAACCTTAACTCCCCCACGTCGAGCCTTGTGGTTGAAAAACACCTCACCCTTAACTGACCATTTTCCGGCCCTTTTGTGGCGAAACACCCTACACCTTAACTTTTCCCACGTCGGCTTCTCGCTATACCCCCCCACACCTTAACTCCCCCAACGTCGGCCTTATGGTTTAAAAAAACCCTTTTTTCACCTTAACTGTCCCACGTCGAGCCTTGTGGAAAAACCCCACCAACCCCTTTTAAACTGTCCCAGTAAAACCCCTTTCGCTATACCCCCCTAACCTTAACTGTCCCAGTAAAACCCTTCTGCTGTAACCCTTTTAAATACAGGGGGACGGGGAAATTCCGGGGGGTTTTTGGTGTAAGAATACAGAAATCCGCACCCCCCATTTACGGGGCCCAACCAAAAATTGGAAAAAACAAATAAAAAAAAAATGTAAGCGAATTTGGGGATGGCATAAAAACCTGCCACACCCCTAAACCCCCCCGATGTGGCTTGTGGGGGGCACACGCACTGCCCCCCGCGCTCGTGCGCGCACGCAAAACACACAAACACGCCCAAACACACACCACACACACAAAACACACTCTCTTTTTCTTCTTTTCTCTTTCTTTTTCTCTAAATCTCTTCTTTCCCCCACTCTCTTTCTCCTCTCCCCTTTTTTCCCTTTCCCCCCATATGGGAGAAGAGGAGGGGAGAGAGAAAAAGAGAGAGAGAAAAGAAAAGAAAAAGGGGGAGAGAGGGGAGAGGCAATATGTGCTTTTTGTCGTTCAGAAAATGGGGAAATTCATTTGGTATTTAGCGGTCCAGTGTTCCCCTTCCCAAGGGGAAAGGGAAATTTTTCCCCCTAAAAAATTTTTTTTTTAGCCCCTTTTGTTTTCTTTTTTTTTTTGTTTTTTGTCAACAAAAATGAAAATACAATAAGAATTTTGGGGAATTTATTTTATATAAATCATTTAAAAATTCAGAGCCTTTTCTCTTTTTAAAGGGGGAGCGAGTGAACATTTTTTGTAAAATTTTACGTTTTTTTCAGTAAAAAAAATTATTTGGGGTTTTGTTTTTTATTTTTATTTATTCTCTTTTAAAATTTCCCCCCTTAAAAGGGGGGGGCCTTGGCCTTTTTTAATTTTAAAACTTTTTTTCATTTTTAAATTTATTCATTCTTTTTATTATTCTTCCCCTTATTCATTCATTCATTTATTCTTTTATTCTCTCTGTCTCTCTCTCTTTTTTTCTTTCTCTTTCTCCTTCTCTCTCTCTCTTTTTTCTCTTTTCCCCTTTTTCCCTCTCCTCTCCCCACTTACCCCCCCCCCAAAACCCCAATAAGGAAAGTGTTCTAGTGGTATTTCAAAACGTAATTTTTACAAAAGAAGGCCCCAAAAAAAAAAAAAAAAGAAAAAAAAAAAAAAAAACCCCCAAAAAAGGCCCCCTGTGAAAAAAAAAATAGTAGGGAAAAGGAAAGAAAAAAAAAAAGGGGGGGCGTAGAAAGTGGGGGAAAGTGAAAAAAAAAAAAAAAAAAAAACAAAAAAGAACCAGTGAAAAAAGGGGTAAAAAGAAGAAAAAAAGGAAAAAAACCAAAAAAAGGGGGACAAAAAAAGAACAAAAAAAAAACCCGGCCCCAAAAAATTTTACGGGGGGGGGGGGGGATGTTGTTGCTTTTTAAGCCTGTAACTTGATCTGGGGGAGTTGGTTTGGGAAAAAAAAGAAGAAGAAAAAAAAAAAGGGGGGTTTAAAAAAAAAACCCAAAAAGCGTCATTATGTGTTTCCCCAATTTAGACGGGGCTGGGGGGGGTACTTTTGGGGGGGCCCGTGCGAAAAACACACCCGGGGGTTTTTGACTTGTTTGGGCCCCTTGGGAAAAACTCGGTTTTTGGTTTTGGGGGGGGGGGTTGGGGGGGGTGGGGGGGGGGGGAGGGAAAGGGGGGGGGCTGGGGGGTTCGGGGGTTGAGGGGGAGGAGGAGGGGGGGGGAAAATACAGGGGGAAAATTTTCGGGAAACAATTGCGGATTGGGGGCCGTTTGTAGTATTTTTTTTTGTGCTCCCGGTTTCGGGTTTTTGGGTTTTTTTCGGTTTTTCTTTTTGCTTAAAAAACCCCTGGGGTTTCATTGGAGATCTACGGCTAGACTCCAAAATTTGCGAAAAAAAAGTGTATTATTTTAGCAGCGGGGTTTGTTTTTTACGGGGGGAAAAAAAATATTTCCCCCCAACCCCCTACTTATTTTTCCCTACGTATGTATCTTTTACCGGTCTATCCCAGCCATCTTCTCTCTCTCTCTTTTTCTCTCTCTCCCCCCCCCTCTCTTTCCTCCTCTCCTCTCTCCCCCCTCTTTTTTTGGGGTGTCGGTGGGGCCTCTCTGTCTGTCAAAATTGTTGGGGTTTAAATTTTGGAAAAAAAAAAACCGTTTTTTATGGTTTCCTTCATCGTAAAAGGGAAAACTCGGGTTGATTAAAAAGCCAGACAAAAAACGTCAAAACCCATTACCCCCGTTTTGGCAGGGGTTTTTAAGTGATATTGCCCAATAGAAAATTTACCAAAGCAGCTTCCAAGGTTTGGTGTTCAGGAATAACAATCCTATGGTTTTCCCCAAATAACAATCCTATGGTTATTCAGAATAACAATTAGGGTTTATTCAGAAAAACCCAATCCTATGGTATTAGAAAAAAACAATCCTATGGTTTTCAGAATAACAATCCTTGGTTTTCAGAAATAACGGGTCAACGGCAGTCTGGTGTCTGGTTGCCACAGGGCTTTTGTAGGTCAGAAAAAGAAAAAAACCTCATAGAATTTTTTAAAATTTGTTCGCCCTCATTAAACTTTTTTCTTTCACTCCTTTGACCAAAATATGCCCCGGCCCGTTTAACATTCAGTTTTTCTCCCAGTAAATCAATCCATCGGCGCCAACCAGTTTACAATGGGAAGATTCCGCAACGGGCATGGTCTGAACATCATGGGGGAATTTCCCACGTGTCTGTGGGGGAAGTTGTCCACTGAGCGGGGGCATCAAGATCCAAAAAAGGTAAAAAAAGGGGCTTTTGTGAAGACTGAGGAAAGGAACAGCCGCAAAAAGGGCTGTGTTTGAAGACTGAAGGAACAGCCGCAAAAAGGGCTTGTGTGAAGATGAAGGACAGCGCAAAAAGGGCTGTTGAAAGGGCTGGGAAAGAACAGCAGCAAAAAGGGCTGTGTGAAGATGAAGGAAAAAAGCCGCAAAAAAAGGGGTTGTGAAGACTGAAGGAACAGAAACAAAAAGGGTTGTGTGAAGACTGAGGAAAGAACAGCAGCAAAAAGGGCTGTTGAAGCTGAAGGAACAGCCCCAAAAAGGGTGTATGAAGATGAAGGAACAGCCGCAAAAAGGGCTTTGTGAAGCTGAAGGAACAGCCGCCCCAAAAAAAGGGCCTTGTGAAGATGAAAGGAAAAGCCGCAAAAAGGGCTGTGTGAAGACTGAGGAAGGAACAGCAGCAAAAAGGGTGTGTGAAGATGAAGGAAACAGCCGCAAAAAGGGTGTGTGAAGACTGAAGGAACGAGCAAAAAGGGCCTGTGAAGACTGGGAAGACAGCCGCAAAAAGGGCTGTATGGATGAAGGAACAGCAGCAAAAAGGGGCTTGTGAAGGACTGGGAAGGAAACAGCGCAAAAAAAAGGGCTGTGGAAGACTGAAGAACGCAGCAAAAGGGCTTTGGAAGACTGAGGAAGGAAGAGCCGCAAAAAGGGCTGTGTGAAAGAATGAGGAACAGCACCCAAAAAAGGGGCTGTGGGGAGACTGAGGAAGGAACAGAAAGCAAAAAAGGGCTGTGTGAAGACTGAGGAAGGAACAGCAGCAAAAAGGGCTGTGAAGACTGAGGAAGGAACAGCAGCAAAAAAGGGCTGTGAAGAACTGAGGAAGGAACAGCCGCAAAAAGGGCTGTGAAGACTGAGGAAGGAAGAGGCCGCAAAAAAGGGCTGTGTGAAGACTGAGGAAGGACCAGCCGCAAAAAGGGCTGTGAAGACTGAGGAAGGAACAGCAGCAAAAAGGGCTGTGTGAAGACTGACGACACAGCAAAAAGGGCTGTGTGAAGATGAACAGCAGCAAAAAAGGGCTGTGTGAAGCCTGAACAGCAGCAAAAAGGGCTGTGTAAAGACTGAACAGCAGCAAAAAAGGGCTGTGTGAAGACTTGTGAAGGAACAGCAGCAAAAAGGGCTGTGTGAAGACTGAAGGAACAACAGCACAAAGGGCTGTGTGAAGATGAGGGACACAGCAAAAAGGGCTGTGTGAAGACTGACGACACAGCAAAAAGGGCTGGTGTGAAGACTGACGACACAGCAAAAAGGGCTGTGTGAAGACTGAAGACACAGCAAAAAGGGCTGTGTGAAGACTGACGACACAGCAAAAAAGGGCTGTGTGAAGATGAGGAAGGAAACAGCAGCGCGCTGCGCCCGCAGATAAGACGTAGGTAGACCAAAGGCCAGGATTCCAGCCACAGTGCAAGGACATACACGCTGATTATTCAGACATGTATGGAATGAGTGCCTTTTTCTCGTTGCCCGACAACAGGAAACTCCACTTATGGGATGAAATTGGGTGGGAAAAAAAAGTCCCCAAAACTGGATACATTTAAAGGAAAGAGCACTTGAAGCACAAACGTCTTTTGCTGCATAAAGCACTACCATTCACAGACGAGGTTAGTTGCAAAGCGAGGCGACTGCAGGCGGAAATCGAAAACAAATTTTTAAAAAGTGTTTGAAATAACTCTACCAAACAACCTGTACAAACGAGTCACAAGACCAAAACCACGACGCGTTTCGACCTCTTAGGTCTTCTTCGGGCAAAGATAAACAACACTCAGGACAACGAACACGAAGAACGAGCGATCTTTATCACGTCAAATCCGGCGCAAGATGGCGCGTTGGGTCGAAACGCGTCGAGTTTTTGTCTTATGATTCGTTCGTCCATGTCGTTTGGCGCAGTTATTTCAAACACTTTTTAAGATTCATGGACGAGCTTTTCAAAGCGACACCTGGCAAACTGTCACTGGAAACGTTCAGGTTGGAAACGGCTGATGTTCTGCCAGTGAAGTCCAAAGTTTCTGTACAAAATAAAGAACATGACGCATAATGTACTCAGGTGGTTAACGGCCAGCCTTCACACCTTGTCCCAGCAGTTCACTCTGTGCTAGTCCCAAGTCTTCCTTGTTCCAGAGACTGGCTATGGAACTGCTTGTCCAGAAAATCTGAAAAGCAAAATCCAACATTACAGAAAATTGTAGTTCAGTTCTTTCTTCATGCCTTCCTGACGAAAGTGTGGGAGGCCCGACCCCACTTCGTCCCAAGATGGCGCTGATCGAAACTCGGTGTGAATTATGATATGTTAATAGTGTCTCATCTTGTTTTGGACACCCATCCCGCTTCCCGCCCCTTTTCACTCCCCCCCTCACCCCCCCCCCTCATCCCCACCCACCCTCATCACTTGTACCTCTCCTCCCTCGCTTCACCGCCCTTCTGTCTTTTATTTCTGTTTTTTTTTTTTTTAAATTTTTTTTGGGGGGGGGGGGTGGGTGGGGGGGGGGGATCTCGTCTTGGTTGAAGTGTTCTACTTAATTGTTGTTAATAGTTACAATGTATTTTCCACGAGTTTTTTTTTCTCCTGTTTTATGTCATAGTCTGCTGAGTCCACTGCTGTGTTGGTTGTGTGAATGAGGTGGGTTTTTTTTCTTTCTTTTCTTTTCTTTTTTTTATTATATATATATATATTTATATATATATATATATATGATATTATAACTGCTTGTGAGTTGACTTCAACGCGGGTGACAGCCTGATGTGGCCTTTTACGGTCGGCTGGGCTGCAAGCATATTACCTTACTTACCTTACCTTACCTTACCTTACCTTTTACCTTACCTTACCTTACTTACTTACCTTACTATCTCACTGCCCACCATTACTGCACTTGCTCCTCCCCCCCCCCCCCCCAACCTCCCCCCCCCCCTTTCTTTTTGTTGTATACATCTGTACACAGCTCAGTCCTGCTTGGTCTCTGCAAGTGTGCAGCATGGCTGTTTGTCCTTGGTCTCGCAAGGCTGTCAGCAGCTGGCTGTCATGTCCTTGGTCTCAAGGCTGTCAGCAGCATGCTTGTATGTCTTTGGTCTGAAGGTGTCAGCAGCATGGCTTGTCATGTCCCTGTTGGTCGACAAGGCTGTCAGCAGCATGGCTTGTCATGTCTCTGTGGTTCGGCAAGGCTGTCAGCAGCATGGCTTTGTCATGTCTCTGTGGTCTCGGCAAGGTTGTTCAGCAGCATGGCGTTGTAATGTCCCTGTGGTCGGCAAGGCTGTCAGCAGCATGGCTTGTCATGGTCTCTGTGGTCTGAGGCTGTCAGCAGTCATGGCTTGTCATGTCTCTGTGGTTGGCAAGGCTGTCAGCAGCATGGCTTGTCATGTCTTTGTGGTCGGCAAGGCTGTAAGCAGCATGGCTTGTCGTGTCTCTGTAGTCGGCAAGGCTGTCAGCAGCATGGCTTGTCATGTCTCTGTGGTTGAGGCTGCAGCAGCATGGCTTGTCATGTCCCTGTGGTCGGCAAGGCTGTCAGCAGCATGGTTTTGTCATGTCTCTGGTCTCGGCAAGGCTGTCAGCAGCTGGCTTGTCATGTCCCTGTGGTCTCTGCAAGGCTGTCAGCAGCATGGCTTGTCATGTCTCTGTGGTCGGCAAGACTGTCAGCAGCATGGTTGTCATGTCTCTGTGGTCGGCAAGGCTGTCAGCAGCATGGCTTGTCTGTCTCTGTGGTCGGCAAGGCTGTCAGCAGCATGGCTTGTCATGTCCCTGTGGTCGGCAAGGCTGTCAGCAGCATGGCTTGTCGTGTGTCTTGCCTTCCTGCTGAATGGCAGATCAAAAATCAAATGAGCGTTTTCATGAAGGGAGACAAAAACGATAAAAGCGGGCTTTTGACGCAAGTAATCTCCCATAGTCTTTGAAAGAGATGATAAGATAAAATGTTATAAAAAATTGTGTTAGCTGCTTCCCCTCCCCCCATCCCACCCACTCACCACCACCCCTCTGGCCTCCCGCCCCCACCCCTTTTTCTTTCTTTTTTTTTTTTTGACGCTAAGAATCTCCCGTAGCCTTTGAAAGGAGATGACACGATACCATTGTAATAATTGTGTAGTTCTCTCTTCTCCCCCCCCCCCCCCCCCCCCCCCCCCCCCCCCCCCTTTTGTTGCTGTTTTGTTTTTGATTGTTTGTTTAGGAAAGGAGACGCTCGGCTCAAGATTAATTGTCATTGCTATCTATTTAGATTGAATCACACATGATTCTTACTTAAGCATTCTTGTCCGGCGTCCAGTGTGTGTGTGTGTGTGTGTGTGTGTGTGTGGTGTGTTGTGCCTGTGTGTGTGTGTGTGTGTGCCTGCTGTCTTCTGTCTGTCTGTCTGTCTATGTCTTTCTGTCTGTCTGTCGGCTGAATATGACACTCGTGTGTGTGTGTGTGTGTGTGTGTGTGTGTGTGTGTGTGTGTGTGTGTGTGTCGTCTGTCTGTCGGCTGAACATGACACTCGGGGACACGTTTTGCGTGGAGTCAGCCCATACACGTTCCACCCGAGAGCCAGGTATATAGGGCTGCCAGTAGTGTTCACGGCAAACACCCGATACTGGGGTAGGTAAGAAGATAGGTTACAGATATATACTCCCTGCACTTACACTTCTTTACCCCCCCCCCCCACCACCACACCACCCTCTTCTCCTCTTCACCTCAGCTCAATCCCACAGGTCAGCACGGGGACTTGGAGGTGTCTCTGACGTGATACATAACATTCCACTGTTTCTGGGCAAGGAGGAGTAATGTGAGTCACTCAGCTCAACACCACCCTCCTCTGGGTGTGTGTGTGTTGTGTGTGTGTGTGTGTGTGTGTGTGTGTGTGTGTGTGCGCGCGCGCGCATGTGTGTATGTCGTGTGTGTGCGTGCGCGCTCTTGTGTGCGTGGTGTTTGTGTGTGTATGTGTGTGTGCATGCGCGCATGTGAGTATGTGGTGTGTGTATGTATGTGGTGTGTGCGTGCGCGCGCGTTTGTGTGTGTGCGCGCGCGGCGCGTGTGTGAGTGTGTGTGCGCGCACGCGTGCGGCCGTGTATGTGTGTGCTTTTATATGTGTGCGTGTGTGTTTTTGTGTGTGTTAGTGTGTATTTGCATGTTCGTTCGTTCTTTAATTTAACGTCTATCCACTAACAGTGATCTTAGACAGATATTTGCATGTGTGTGCCTGTGTGTGTGTGTGTGTGTGTGTGTGTGTGTGTGTGTGTGTGTGTGTGTGTGTGTGTGTTTGCGCGCGCGCGTGCATATATGGGATTAGGAGTACGGACGGGGGGGGGGGGGGGGGGGGGGGGGGGTACAAATTGTGATATGGGAACACCGTTCACATATGCAATATTTTCCCACCCCCTTACTTCCCCTTCTCTCTCTCTCTCTCTCTCTCTCTCTCTCTCTCTCTCTCTCTCTCTCTCTCTCTGTCTGGAATGGACGATGTGTGCGGCGGGGGCAGGGAGAGTGAAGGAGAGAGATCCGATGCCTCCGTCCCTGGATTTATCTGTGTGTGTCTGTCTGCCTGTCTGTCTATCTGTTTGTCTGCTTGTATGAGTGCCCAAGCGCACTTGCATGCACACCTGAATGTCTGTTTGTGCTTTTGCGTCTGCATGCTTGCATGCGTTATAGTTGTGTGTATACGTGCGATGGTTCTTTTGTGTCCACTTTTGGTTTTAGTTTTAAAGGCTTAAACCTACATATATAAATACTCAAACACACACACACACACACACACACACACACACACACACACACACACAGAGAGAGAGAGAGAGAGAGAGAGAGAGAGAGAGAGAGAGAGAGAGAGAATTAGTTAACTGAACGTATAAAAACCATCCTTCAAGACATAAAAAGAAGTCCAGTAAGAAACCACATTTCAACCCGCGTCTCAAAACAAACCAACCCAAATCGCTCGCTTTCAGACAAGAAAGCTTTGGCTGAGACAGGCCGTGACGGAACATGCTCTTGATTGGATTGGCCGTGAAGTTTTATTTACACTTTCGCTTCAGTCATCAGGTACTGTGCGCATTTCAGCTGCCCCTCACATGTTTAACAGACACTAGTGTCAGTTCTCACGCGGAAGGCAGTGTGCCGCAGTGGCCTGGTGCAGTGGTGGTAGCGGTCACAGTCACCAAGCTACAGACTGTCCCAGTGTTGTCGGCCGTAACGATGTCAGTAGTGCCGCGGTGACGGGCCTCAATCGGTGGGAACACGTGCTTCTTTATGCGGTGATGCCCAGCCCTGAAAGAACCCTTTGTGGTCGCCTGGATTCCATGAACACTTGACGTGACCTGATGGGTGAGATTTACGTCCTGTTGGCCGGGGGGCCTTAAGGACAGGGTGCAAGCGCAGACTGACGTCTGCATAGTACTGTGGCAACTGTTATCGCTGGCTGTAGTGGGTCAGTTCCGTGTGGGGGCTGTCGTCTGTCGCTGTTTGTGCCCTGGGTTCCTTGTGAACTTTACGGTAATCGTAGACAGTTAGCGCTCCATCGCCGATCGCCCCACATCTCCAGAGTTTTCCCCCGGCGTCACAGACTAGATCCGCCGTCACCCGTACGGCTGGAAGGTTCGCTGCACCCCCCTGACACTGACATCTCACATCAGTGCCCTCAAAGGAGAGCTGCCACCTCTCCCTTGGTGTTCGCTGCTATGCCAACTCACAGGAAATGCTACAGCAACGCCATCAACTCTAGAGCTGAAACTATTGACAGTCGTCTAGACACAGCAGGATTGCCAGCCACTGTCGGGGCAGAGACGGAACGGAGACAAGCGTCAGATCAGCGAAGATGGCGGTGCATACACTGGGACACAGTGCAGGAAGGAGAGCAGAGCAAGTGCGCTACCGGAACTGTACTACAGCGTTCGTGACGGCTGCACCGCGCACCCGTCAGGCCTCACGAACCCACACTCGCTGCACACAGCTGTGTCACACTCAACCTCTTCTCTGGTTGGCTGTGGCGGTGAACGTCGTACCCTGCATGCTGGCGGCGGTTAGTGTTCCCGAGCCAGTCGTCAAATACAGGTCCGAGTCCACGGTTACAGTTGAGGCCCAAAACGTTTTATATTCTTTATTACACTCAAAGCTGTGAACCTGACTTTTGTCGTCAGATCAGCCGGTACCAAAACATATTCATCGCACAGTCCAGTCCTTGACCCATACCATACCCAGGCGGATGTCATGTCCGTTTCTTTTTCTATGCAAGCACAATCCATATGACCCTTCATTTTCCTGTCGTCTGCTGGACTTTTCACTCCAAAATCCTAGTGCCCTACCAATGGCGTAGAAACACAGAGAGTCCACAAGTCATGCATCATTCTGCTATTTTTGGCATTGAACTGTTTTAATGATCCCTAAATTCCAGGATAAAATCATCTTTTTCACATTCATTTTTTTTTCACGGAGTCAGGGCAGTTTTCATTTGTTCAAAACTTTGCTACTTGACCTTTCTTACTACTTGACCCCTTGACATTTAACGTCCGAACTCTGACCCAAAGAAAAGACGTCGGGTGGCCGGGATGTGGGTGGGCGGGTGACGCAGACGTCACAGGGGAGATAATAATTATCGCGGTGCGTTTGTGTGGTAGTCGTTCACGGCGAGTGAATCGGGGTGGAAAGACCACACTTCACCCTACCCTCCCTCCCTCCCTCAAGCCAATTCAGTTGTTTTTTTTTCAGTTCACGTGATCTGATTGGTGTTCAACGTAGAACTGGATCATTATTGTGGAGTGGTTATTACATGCTGTGACTCTGAGCTCCTCCATGACGGGTCATGGCCTGATGAGCCAGTGATTGGGGTACTCTGTGTGTGTGTGTGTGTGTGTGTGTGTGTGTGTGTGTGTGTGTGTGTGTGTGTGCGTGCGTGCGTGCGTGCGCGCGCGCGCGCGTTTCTGCCAGTATGTCTCTCTGTCTATCCTACACTGTCTGTCTGCCTTGTCTGTCTGTCTGTCTCTCTTTCTGCTTCCAACTCCTCTCTCTCTCTCTCTCTCTCTCTCTCTCTCTCTCTCTCTTTCGCGCGCGCGATGTGTGCCTGTGTTCGCCTCCTCTCTCTCTCTCTCTCTTGCCCTAAGGCACCTGCATTGTGGCATTGTTTCAGATGGCGACTCGGCCCGGGGCTACGGTCTAACGGCAGAGGTCAACAGAAAGGTGAGTACCCTGACCACGTCTCTCACAGCTACAGCCGCGTGGTGTCGTCAGGAGAACCTCTGTGTCTCCTTCACTATCCATGGAAACCTCCCTGGCCTTATAGGAATTCCCTGCCAGTAATTGCCTCTTTTCTGCAACTCTCTTTCACTGTACCTTTGGTTAGTTTGTGGGGGGTTTTTCACTGTCAGCACCGTTTTTTTTTTTTTTTTTTTTTTTTTTTTTTTTTTTTTTTTTGCTGTTGCAGCCCATTCATCTGTCTTTGCTATGGGGAATCTCTCTCTATCTCTCTCTCTCTCTCTCTCTCTCTCTCTCTCTCTCTCTCTCTCATCCTCCGCTCCGCGCAGTGGCATTATTGTCACACCACTTATGCCTGCTCCCCTCATACAAAGCACAATCAGTCAGACCTGGAGCATAACATCAGTGATGTGTTCTCTCCGTCAGATTCGGAACATACCATCATCAATAGTGTATTCTGTCCGTCACAGTGCAAGATCGGTTGATTGCTTTACTCGGAGGCGTTAAACCCACCTTCTTTTGATGAGAGAGAGAGAGAGAGAGAGAGAGAGAGAGAGAGAGAGAGAGAGAGAGCCCCTGGCGAAAACAAAAAGTCGCGGCCTCCCCAAAATACTCGGCAGTTCACACTGAAGGGTCATCTTCACATTTTCCCCCCATATATTCCTACCACCATCATCACTGTTCCCCCTACCCTTCTATTGTTCAGACCCAGGACAGTGTAATGACACAGTATTCTATTGTCCAGGTCCAGGACGATGTAATGACACAAGGTTCTATTGTTAAGATTCAGGACAGTGTAATGGCAGAAAGTACTATCGACCAGATCCAGGACAATGCAATGACACAATTTTCTATTGACCAGATCCAGGACAGTGTAATGACACAAAGTTCTATTGACCAGATCCTGGAAGGTGTAATGACACTGTATTCTATTGACAAGATTCAGGACGATGTAATGACACAAGGTTCTATTGTTCAGACTCAGGACAGTGTAATGACACAAAGTTCTATTGACCAGATCCAGGACAGTGTATTGA
>CM065728.1:73718901-73728901 GCA_033310375.1 Conus canariensis | reverse complement strand
CTCAACTGATGCCTCCCTGTGTGTGCTGGCAGGCCATACCTCTCACACATCACACAGTCACAGTCTTACCTCAACTGATGCCTCCCTGTGTGTGCTGGCAGGCCCATACCTCTGACACATCACCCAGTCACAGTCTTACCTCAACTGATGCCTCCCTGTGTGTGCTGGCAGGCCCAGGCCAACGGGTTCCAGGGTCCGGTGTTGGGGGTGAAGGAGTCGCAGTACAACCCCCGCCACTTCAGCGAGGACAAGCTGCGCCAGGGCCAGACGGTCATCGGCCTGCAGATGGGCTCCAACAAGGGAGCTAACCAGGCCGGCATCAACTTCGGCAAGTCCAGGAGCATCACGGATTGACCGTCACACACGCACCGCTTCCCTACCCTGGACATGTGTGTGTGGACGGAGCGCTGGGATGTCGGGATGTCTTTTCTTTTTCTTTCTTTTTTTCTTTGTTGTTGTTCTTGTTGATTTTGTTGTTGTTGTTATTTTCTTTGTTATCTTTTTTTGTTATACGCCGCCCCAAGCACTCCTGTCGATCAATACCAAAGACTGATGATGTCCCGTCTCATTGTTTCGCAGCAGTAAGTTTTTGTAGAAGAGAGCAGGTAGTTTGAGGTTAGCTTGTGTTGATTAAGAGGATGTCTTGAACATGTCGGAAACACGGGCTTGATTTTTTTTCTTTTTTTTTTTTCTTTTTTTTTTTTTTGTTCTGCGTGTGTTGAAATCGCCATAGAATCACCATTTTTATTTTACCAACACTGTTACAGCTGTAGTCAGTATGTGTGTGGAGAGAGAGAGAGAGAGAGAGAGAGAGAGAGAGAGAGAGAGAGAGAGAGAGTGGAGGTGGTTGTCTGCTATACCAGGGCGGATAAAGGGCTTGTGACTTTTTTTTTTTGTTTCTGTGCGCTGCGTGATTTATCTTTTGTCTCAGGACGGCTTCAGTTGTTGGAGACCAGGAGTCATGGATGTATTTTTGTCGTGACTGGTCAAAGGTAGAGAGGTGAGCTGGGTAGATTTATACCTTATTCTTTTTTCTTTTTTTTTTGTCATTTTAAAATTGGCCAAAATCTTCGCACGTTGATGCAAGGAAAAAGTCGGAGTGAGTCGTCGTTTTTGTCATAAGCAGTGCGTAGCTGCAATTGGATTGATTATTACTGTGGCAGTGGGCAGGAGGTCTAAAGTACCATTTCAGGAATGAGTATTCTGGACACTCTCTTTTAGGTGGAGTTGGGAAGAAGAAGGGCTAAGAATGAGGAGGGGGAGGGGGGGGGGGGCTGATGCAAAGCTCAAACTGGGAAAACCTCGAGTTGATTGATGTTCCCAGCAGACATTTTGAAAGTTTGTCCATCAGTGGGACATGCTGACGTGTGATTGTATTGTACTGTGTGGTAAAACTTCATGGTCACAAGACTTTTTTTTTCTGTGTGAAGATCAGGCTGTTTCCCCGGGGAAAGCTTGACGCCGCGATATGGCGCCACCTTGTTTTCTGTCTGCTTAATTTTGTTTACTTCCCCAGGTATTTTGAAGGTTTTTCTGAACAGAATTTTACCAGGGCTAGGTGCACGGTACTTACGGGACCTCTGTTTATCATCGGCCTGAAAGTCTGGCATTGGTACCATCACTTGTCTGATGGAGACGGGGAGGGGGAGGGGGAAACCCAGTGTGACTCGAACCAAAAATCTGGGGTTCTCTCGGTAAATTCCTTGTCCACTGGGCCACTGGGCCACCTCCCTCCACGGTTTGGTTCCCGACGATAACTTTGAAGAGAAGACTACTATTTGTTCCACCCTATGCCATCACTGTGTTTGATACCTCTGAACTCACATTGCTTTACAACATGGTATTACAAGAGCTTGTCAAATGAAAGTTGTTTTTTATCACGTGTGCTGTAGAACTGGTCACCTTAAATCGGCTTGGTTTTTTTTTTGTTTGTTTGTTTTGTTTTGTTTTGTTTTGTTTTTGTTCGAAAGCAGGCTTATCAAGACAATTGACTGAGTTTGTTTCTGTATGTGATAACTTCATGTGGTCGAAAGGATCCCAGTCGTGTGGTGAATTCATTCCATATACAGCGATTGTATTGCTTTATTTTTTATTTTCATTTTTTTTTACATCTTTATCACGCTAGACAGCTTTGGGGGGGGGATGCCTTAGAGAGTTGTTGTATGGAAGACGTGCATTGGATGTTTCAGTTAATCCAGTCCCCGTGTCATCCATGGGAGATAATGCGTGTTTATGTGCTGCAGTTGTATGTATGTATTGTTGAAGACAGTTCTGTAAGGTCCGGAGAATCTACTTACGAGTTTCATAAACCAGCCATGTATGCAAAGCAATCGGTATGCAAAGCAAGAAGTCATTTTATGCAAAACAATCATTGTATGTAAATATTTTGTTTATTCCTGCTACTTAAAGGTTATATATGCAAGAGTCACGGTACGACTGTCCATCAGTGTGTGAATGTTCAAACTGTATGCCAGGCTGCCGTTATATATGCCAGATCGCCCATGTATGCCAGAGATGCATATGCCAGACAAGGAATTTTTGAAGACATTAGCGCTGGTCACAGTAGTGTAAGCAGACAGGTGTTCTTGAACATGCTAGTGGATATAGCCACCGATGACGTCAGAGACGAGGTGAGACGTCACCGTGCAGGGTAGTGTATGTCAACAGTCATTGAACACATCAATGAAGACGGTCAACAGTCATTGAACACATCAATGAAGACAGTCAGCAGTCATTAAACACATCAGTGAAGACAGTCAGCAGTCATTGAACACATCAGTGAAGACAGTCAACAGTCATTGAACACATCAATGGAGACAGTCAACAGTCATTGAACACATCAATGAAGACAGTCAACAGTTATTGAGCACATCAATGAAGACAGTCAACAGTCCTTGAACACATCAATGAAGACAGTCAACATTCATTGAACACATCAATGAAGACAATCAACAGTCATTGAACACATCAATGAAGACAGACAACAGTCATTGAACGCATCAATGAAGACAGTCAACAGTCCTTGAACACATCAATGAAGACAGTCAACAGTCATTGAACACATCAATGAAGACAGCCAACAGTCATTGAACACATCAGTGGAGACAGTCAACAGTCATTGCACACATCAATGAAGACAGTCAACAGTCATTGAGCACATCAATGAAGACAGTCAGCAGTCATTGAACACATCAATGAAGACAGTCAACAGTCATTGAACACATCAATGAAGACAGCCAACAGTCATTGAACACATCAATGAAGACAGTCAGTCTTCCAGAACAGACATGCTACATGATCCTTCAGTCGTCTGCCCTCTGAAAACATTTCATAGTGTTGCGCTTCTTCAATCGTAGTTGTTGTGGGGTTTTTTTTTTCTAAGAATGGGTGAGTTTTGCTTGTGTTCCCACCTTCATTATTTTATACTCCCAAAGGCAGGAGAGAGAAGTAGCACCTATTTGTAATCTCTCTTCATTTGTACTTCCAAAGATAGGAGAGGGAAACATCGTGGGGTTTATATTCTCATCTTCAATGGTACTTCCAAAGACAGGGAAGGGAAGCATCGTGTGTTTGATGTTCCCATCTTCAG
The DNA here is from genome assembly GCA_033310375.1 of Conus canariensis. Taxonomy (NCBI): domain Eukaryota; kingdom Metazoa; phylum Mollusca; class Gastropoda; order Neogastropoda; family Conidae; genus Conus; species Conus canariensis. The sequence goes on along the minus strand of CM065728.1, from coordinate 73,725,312 downwards.
TGGTACTTTCAAAGACAGGGAGAGAGATGCAGCATGTGTTTGTGTTCCCACCATCATTGGTACTGCCAAAGGCAGGACAGAGAGATGCAGGATGTTTGTGTTTCCACCTCCATTACTTATTTCAAAGATTGGGAGAGAGATGCAGGTTACGTTAGTAACTTGACCACGACTTTTGAACGGTACAACAGCTTTAGGTTGATCTCAGTGGAGGTGCTGGGTAGGATGTGGGGGGAGACGCGGGGTCCATGGATAGTCTGACTTGAGCGCAAAGTGTAGCTCATTTCGGAGGGGGAATGAACGACTGTGATCTTGTGTCTCTGTCTATAACTCAAACCATTCACACCTTCAATCCACGGTGAATGTGTGGTCCAGACTAAACGAGCAGGGTCGAGCTACCGTGAGCATTGCATACCCATTGCATCCGAGTAAACCTGTAACACATCCCTTAATGTAAGTTCGTGAACTGCTTTGCTCAGTGTCTGTCCGAATCAGACCTGCTTGCTTCCCTTCTCTCGCATGGCTCTCTTCTTTCTCCAAGACGACCGTGATCATCGGCAGCTGGCTGTGTGTAGGGGTGGAACAAGCCAGGCCCAGACGAAGTGGACAGTGGCGTGTGTTGTGTCGGTAGTCCAGTGTCAGCATTGTGGAGATGGATGACAGCAGACTGCATAGTGCGCGGTGTGTCATCGGCCACTGGCTAGAGCGGAGACTGCAGCTGACTAGAGGAAGTTGAGAGTGGATGGCATTGAGCAGCTGTCGTTTTGCTGTTGTTGTTCTTGATTTTTGTTCAATACATTCCTTTCTGCATTCTTCGATTGGTCATACATCATAGCTGCCCCCAGTAGCATATTTCTTTTAGTAATATGATAACATATCTTTAAAAAATGATGAAGAAAAGTGTTTCGTCCGTTTAGGAAACGAGCAAAGCCGAATAAGTGCAGAGAGTAACCTCCCTTTGTGAACCCCAGACTTGTGGTTAAACTCAGGGCGGCCATGCTCTGCTCCACCCAGTCCACTCTGTCATTCCTTTATTGCAGCTTTTTGTCCTCTCACATTAAAAGAACGGGACAGACAGGGGAGATGTCGTGCTTCATCAGTCGGATGTTTTATCTATACCATTCGTGATCGTCATCGTGGAGAATGTCTCTGAAATGGACAAGTTTTGTTTTCTTCGCGTCATGGCCGTCGGGCGCAGGCTCTTTCAGCACGAGTCGTGTTATCATTGTTGGCAGCATGTATCAGAGTGTCTGGGAGGTGTGTTGTGGATTTGCCATCATTGTCTGCATCAGTGTCTTTAGGAGGTCGTGTCGTTGATGTGTTATCAGTGTTTTGCAGCATGCATCAGTGTGTCTTTTGGAGGTCGTGTTGTTGATGTGTTGTCAGTGTTTGCAGCATACATCAGTGTGTCTTTTGGAGGTCGTGTTGTTGATGTGTTATCAGTGTTTTGCAGCATACATCAGTGTGTCTTTTGGAGGTCTGTTTGTTGATTTGCCATATGATTTTCCCGGTTCGTTGTCTTCTTAGCTGTTTTAGCGGAAGTTGGTCGGTCTTGTGGGGCATTGCTGTGCGTGACAGCGTCACGTCATTGTCGTTCATATTGCTGTGTGTGACAGCGTCTCGTCATTGTCGTTCATATTGCTGTGTGTGACAGCGTCACGTCATGTCGTTCATATTGCTGTGCGTGACAGCGTCACGTCATTGTCGTTCATATTGCTGTGCGTGACAGCGTCACGTCATTGTCGTTCATATTGCTGTGCGTGACAGCGTCACGTCATTGTCGTTCATATTGCTGTGCGTGACAGCGTCACGTCATTGTCGTTCATATTGCTGTGCGTGACAGCGTCAAGTCATTGTCGTTCATATTGCTGTGCGTGACAGCGTCAAGTCATTGTCGTTCATATTGCTGTGTATGACAGCGTCACGTCATTGTCGTTCATATTGCTGTGTGTGACAGCGTCACGTCAGTGTCATTCCCATCGACGTGTGTGACAAGGATCGTGACAGTGTGTGTTTTTAGCGTCACCCAGTGCTCGTGACATGAGACCGTGACCTGCTGTGTGTCCCATGTCTGGGGACCAATGAGACCGTGACCTGCTGTGTGTCCCATGTCTGGGGACCAATGAGACCGTGACCTGCGTGTGTGTCCCATGTCTGGGGACCAAGATGGAACGAACAGAGCTTTGGCGGGCAGCTCACTGTCGGTCTGACGTCACTGTCCGCATCAGACAGCGGCCGTGTGGTGTTTTGTGTTCTGATCGGTTGGTGTGGCGAGTGTTTGAGCTAGGCTCTTCATTACCTGATGACTGTGTCCACACACACTGCGACGTTTTTCTGGCTAGGTGGATGTCAGGTAGGTGACGGGACACTCGAGACCTTGTCTGGTCCAGTAACGGACACTTGACGGGTAAGTGTGTTCTGTGTGAACCACCAAAGTTTGTGCTTGTTTGTGTTCTCTTATTTGTCTTGCTATGTCTGCTATTCTGGCATCTTTGTTGGTCTGTGGCTGAAAACGTTATCTGTCAATGGCATCAAGCTTGCTAAAAGCACTTCCCGACATGTGGAAATACAGGTCACTGTTTAGGTTTGATAGTACTTGGTGATTTCTGGGGGGAGGGGGGGGGGGCATGATTTCTACACCAAATCTATTGTTTACGCTTATTTTCACAACTGGTGGTGTCTTTTTTTTCTGTGGGCTGTTTAGTGCCAGACTGATTAATTATTTCACTGCGTCCAGTTCATTTCCATGCCCGTGCCGCATGTATTGCCCCATACCATGCCAACAACAGCTGTGTTTACTCCCACCACCACCACCTCCATCCTCAGCTCTTATCCCCGTTGCTGGAAGGACAGGGGGCTACGTGGTAGGGTGGAGGAGTTCTTCACTTTTCCCCTGTGCAGCTTGTCCACTCTGGCGGCTCAGGTTCTGTATCTCGTCCAGAGGAACTCCTGTCGGCACACAGTGCTGAGTGATGCTCTGACTCTGCCACTTCAAAGTTTTCTTTCTTAACTCTCGTGCACTTTTTTTTTCCCCTTTGTGGCCCGTTCTCATGCCTTTGTTGTAGAAAATATTTACCTTTTTTTTCTTGTTATAATTTATTACTACAAGACAGCGTAACCAAAAATAAGGCCAAAAATGCTTATAAACAATCACACCAAGGTGTAAAGAAACGCATATTTGATACCCAATACAAAACAGACCAGTAAATGTTTAGACAACTCTATGTCGTCCTTAGACGTTACGAACAGCGAACAAAAACGCACAGAGCATTAACTCCCCTGACAGCAGTCAGAATGCCGGACACAGTCTGTAGAGATAGCTATGATGTGCGTTGGGCTTTCTTTAAGGACAGGGTGTTTTGTCTACGTGGTGAACAGGGTGTTTTTGTCTACGTGGTGAACAGGGTGTTTTTGTCTACGTGGTGAAGTCCAGCGCTGAAAAAGCCCTTGATGGTCAGACACTGGCTGGGTAGTGCCACATGTAGAGCAGAGACAAAGTTTCGTTTCTGTCCTTGTTATTCGGTTCAGAGATTTTCCCCTCATCACTTTACATGTTTTAGTTCATGATCAAATGAATTCAAGCGTATAGGATTTTTGTGGGGTTTTTTATTCGATGAAAGGTGAGCTTTAGCTCCGAGTGCTTTACTACATGCTTTAATTCATGATCAAATGAAATCAGGCATATGGGACTTTGTCATTTAGTTCTATTAAAAGGTTAGCTTTCACAGTTTGGGGTCTGCCCAGGGGATGACTGTTTGGTTGCGTGTTACCAGGAGAGCCCTCTGTTGGCCTTGTAGATCTGATCCATGAAAGGCGTGTTACCAGAGAGCCCTCTGTTGGCCTTGTAGATCTGATCCATGAAAGGCGTGTTACCAGAGAGCCCTCTGTTGGCCTTGTAGATCTGATCCATGAAAGGCGTGTTACCAGAGAGCCCTCTGTTGGCCTTGTAGATCTGATCCATGAAAGGCAGGCGGTTGCTGGCGTGGTAGATGAACTGTAGATGAAGAGTTGTCAGTGAGATGCACTGTCCCACGATCTGACATTGCCAGATAGGTGAACAGTAGATGAAGAGTTGTCAGTGAGGTGCACTGTCCCATGTTATGACATTGCCAGATAGGTGAACAGTAGATGGAGAGTTGTCAGTGAGGTGCATTGTATCATGTGGTGACGTTGCCAGATAGGTGAACAGTAGATGGAGAGTTGTCAGTGAGGTGCATTGTATCATGTTGTGACATTAGGTGAACAGTAGATGAAGAGTTGTCATTGAGGTGCACTGTTCCACGATCTGACATCGCTGAAAACATTGCATTGCTTGTGGACACTGAAGAACAAGCTGGGTTTTGTTGTTGTTGTTGTTGTTGTTGTTGTTGTTGTTGTTGTTGTTGGAAGGGGGAGGGGTGTTATTCAAAAGCACATGGACAGTTGAACACCCAGACAGACACGCTCACAGGAACACACAGCGACAGGTAGTGTACATACAGAGACGGGTAGTGTTGTCTACACAGACAAACAGCAGCACACAAGAGACGGGACCATAAAATATAAAGCCGTTCTGGCTTCCCAAGTTTCTGCGGATTTCCTCAATTTTTTTTTTTCAATGAACATCTCACCCCCACATTCCACCCCACCCCCACGCACCTACCCACCCATCCACTTCACAGAAAAAAAAAAGAAATTCGGGGATATAGAATTGTAAGCACACGATCTTTTTTTTTTTTTTTTAAAGTATCGGTAGTAAAACTGTGTGGAGGCATTTTGGTCATGCGGTCAAGGGAATCAATGCTGTCAGGTTCCGTTGTTCATTAGTCGTCCATCATTTACCCATGACCTCAGCGCGATGGGATAGGCCTCTAGCAAACACTTCGGAACGTTTTCTGACCTCTTGTTTCAGCTTCTGCTGCATTTTCTACCTCCGGTTTTTTTTGGTTTGTTTTAGATCTGAATTAATTAGGGCCATTTCACGCTAGCCTATGGCAATAGACTAGTACTTGACCCATTCCTTCCTGAAAATGATCTGACTTCTTTTTTTCAAACTCGACACCTTTGCTTAGTCAGCTGCATGGCTCTTTCTTAGTTGACGTCATTGTCTGAACTGATGTCACAACAATTGGAGTGACGCTTTCTGGAGATCCAGTGCTATTTATGTATTTTAACCAAGCTGGTTTCCCTTTGCTCTGATCTGTTACATTGTTTACACTGTGCTTTGTGTTGTGACGTTTCTAGGAGCAGTGCTGATGGCACTGACCCAATCACTGCCATCCTCCGTTCCTTCTGTAGGTCACTGTCCTGTATGTCACTCTCCTTCTGTATGTCATTGTCCTTCTGTGTGTCACTCTTCTTCTGTATGCCATTGTCCTGTGTGTCACTCTCCTTCTGTATGTCACTGTCCTGTATGTCACCCTCCTTCTGTATGTCATTGTCCTTCTGTATGTCACTGTCCTTCTGTGTGTCACTCTCCTTCTGGATGTCACTGTCCTTCTGCGTGTCACTATTTGTGTGTGTTCCCATGTCACTATCCCACCCTTCCTCCGGCCCCTTTGACCGCAGGGTCCCCACACAGAACAGCAAGGAAGAGCCGTTATGATGTTATCGGGATCCTGAGGATGTGACACACTGACATAGTGGGCATGCAATGGGTAAGGGTTTTTTTTCCCCCTCATGTTCAGTTTTCTTTATGCTGCATTTTTTTTTCAATTTGTGAAGATGATATTGAGTTCGATGTTTTCTCCTGTTCATTGTTCTGAACCATTATTCAGGTCCAGAATCAGGAGGAGCAGATCACTTCAAACTGTGCTGTTCAAGAAAAAAGAAACGCAGCAAGTTCACTGTGTTGATATCCACGAAGACTTTCGTCAGGGATCAGTGGAAAGATGTTGAACTTTTCGGACCTGATCATGCGTGGATCAACTATAAAACCTTGCAACCGGTCAAAAAAAAATCGACAAATCATTTGTATTGCAACCGAAAAAAAAAATCAAATGTGTTCAAACAATGTATAGATAAATTGTCAGTATTTGGAACAAGCCAAAGAGCTAAAGAATTATGCGCATTTTAATCGAAAAAAAAAACCCAGAACAATATGTAAATCAACTGTCCAACCTTGGAACCAGCCATAGAGCTAAAAATATATTTGTCCTTCAACCGGAAAGAAAAAATAAAACACATGTGGATAAACCGTCGAACATTGGAACCCGCCAAGAGCTGCAGATTGTCTTTCAAAGGGTAAAACAAAAACCTAAACAATGTGAGGATGCACTGTCTAACTTTGGAACCAGCCAAAGAAAGAGCTGCAACCAATTCGTATTGCAATCGAAAAGAAAGCGTCAGTATCATTCACTCAAAACTCAAACTGCGTTTCTTTTTTCTTTTTTCTTTTCTTTTCTTTTCTTTTCTTTTCTTTTCTTTTCTTCTTCT
>CM065728.1:73708901-73711401 GCA_033310375.1 Conus canariensis | reverse complement strand
TCATGGGCAATCATATACTGCAGTAGTCATTGAACAATCATACAGAACAATCATGCATCAAACGTCAAAACCATGTGATTGTCAGACATTTTAAAGGGAAGGCTCATCAATTTAAGGAACTTCTTCCATATGAGATCATACGTAACGTATGCATGAGGATAGAAGAATAGAGGACTAACTCATGAGCTAGTGGAATCACACCACACTTCCATTGAGCCATATGTGGAATGCATCACAAACATTATCCATGCCAATGTGATGCTCACAACACTTCTCCATTGAGCCATATGTGGAATGCATCACCAAACACTTACTCCATTGAGCCATATGTGGAATGCATCACCAAACACTTACTCCATTGAGCCATATGTGGAATGCATCACCAAACACTTACTCCTGAGCTAGTGGATGCATCACCAACCTACCCAGTTCCACGAAGCCATCTTTGTTGATGTCAAGCTTCTCGAAGATGACGTCAATGGCATGTTCCGTCACAGGAATCTTCAGCGACTGAAACAACCAGTCCACGATTAACAGTGTATAAAAGAGAGAAAGAGAGAGAGAGAGAGAGAGAGAGAGAGAGAGAGAGAGGAGACGGGGGTGGGGGTTGGGGGCGGGGGGGGGGGGGGGGGCAGATGGGGGGGATGCTACGACAAACGAACAGTGTCATCAACATTCCTTTAATAGCTCTGCCAGTGTTTGTTGCTTCATCGTTCGAGGTGTTTGGCAGACTGAAGGTCTAGATTCATCGTTCGAGGTGTTTGGTAGAGTGAAGGTCTAGAGTCATCGTTCGAGGTGTTTGGTACACTGAAGGTCTAGATTCATGGTTCGAGGTGTTTGGTACACTGACGGTCTAGATTCATCGTTCGAGGTGTTTGGCAGACTGAAGATCTAGTTTCATTCAGAACTCGTCTGGATACCTCGAATGGATTTTAAAATCTGGTAAGTTTTTGCATTGTGTACTTTGTTGTTGTTGTTGTTTTTTTTTTTTACTACACTGCATAGCTTCCTTGTCCTACCAGAATTCTATGTATATTGGGGCTAAAGAAACAAACTCTCATTCACCACTTTGGCTTCACAAGGGGAGTATTGTGCATGTTTATGTCTGTATTTTTTTGTCGCTGAGGAAGGCATATTGCCGAAAATTTCTTGTCCTGTTTTGTGTCGTGCATTAAAACTGCGTTACTTCACACTTTGTTTTGTGTGCTCTTCTGCTTTTTTGTCGTATACTGGGGCTGTTTTTCACCCTTCGCTGTCGTAGAGCGCCACACAGCTGTTTGCTTTGTGTGTGTGTGTGTGTGTGTGCGTGTGTGTGTGTCGTGTGTGTGTGTGTGTGTGTGTGTGTGTGTGTACCTTGCTGATTTCTCTTTTGGTTGATGTATCTACCACAGGGGATCGTTTTGTGGATTCATCACAGGGGGCGTTTTGGTGGCTGATCAACATGGTGACAGACCAAACTCATAGATGCCATAACCTAGAAACCAGCGCAGACAACAAACCTCTGCATTGATCAACATGGTGACAGACCAAACTCATAGATGCCATAACCTAGAAACCAGCGCAGACAACAAACCTTTGCATTGATAAACATGGTGACAGACCAAACTCTCAGATGTTCTCATTTAACAAACGAATGCAGACCACAGCTCTGAGGTTCACTTACGTTCAGCCCGTCCCGGATGTTGCCTTTGGACAGCTTCTCCCTCTTCTTGACGTCCATGAACTGGAACATGTCGATGACCCGAAGGTTGTCCAGCTTCATGTACTCGAAGAACACCATCACGGGGTCGAAACGGTCCAGGTTGTTCCCATCATGCTCTCGCTTCCGGTTGCTGGTTGCCAAGGTGACGGCCTCCTCGTGCTGCACGTGCAGGACCCGGGACTGTTGGATGCGGGCCACCATTTGGGTGAACTCCAGGTCCACGGGCACGCCCTGAGCACAAGGGTCTGCTGGTTAGAGACGTGGCTGGTCAAGGCTGACCACGCTGCAGACCAATAGCAATGGTGAGTGGAAAGGAGAAAAAGGCGCGCACGCGCGCGTGCACGAACACACACACGCACGCACACGCACACACACACACACACACACACACACACACACACACATACGCACATGCGCGCGCGCACACACACACACACACATACTTATACAGAGAGAGAGAGAGAGGAGAGAGGAGAGAGAGAGAGAGAAGAGAGAGAGAGAGAGAGAGGGAATCAAGCCACCACAAAATACATACGCAGTCATACAATTACGTAGTTGTGGTATGACTGCATATGTCGTTGTATCAGTGTTTCTCTACGCGAAGTCTGAGTCCTCTATGTCCTAGTAACCATGCACACTGTTGCATACGAAACACCGCAGAGCGGTTAGTACAAGAGACGTAGATCATAAATGACGTCACGAGGGAACCGGAATCGCCTGCGACAGACTCACGGCCGATGTCGATGTGGGTGAGGTTGAGGCGTGGGGCAAAGGACACCGCCCTCATCAAAGCCTTAG
>CM065728.1:73693901-73703901 GCA_033310375.1 Conus canariensis | reverse complement strand
TACGCTGAAAGGAAATCTTAAAATGAGGCAGTGAACGGTAATAAACAGTGAATATCAAATAAGGGGGGTAACTCGTGCTCCCATGACGACATAGATACACGCCCACAACTCCAAACGAATGCTGCTTACGACACCAAATCGCCTTGTTTCTGTGTTTTTCTGTGTGCTCTGTGCTATCATATCCGCTAAGCGATTCGGTGTTTGTAAGCGGTATTCGTTTGGAGTCACGGGCGTGTTTTTCTTTCATCATCACAGCAAGAGTTACTGTACTTGTTTGTTATTCATCATGAAGCCGAAGTGAACATCATGTGTGGTTACCGAGAGCTGAGGCGATGGCCGCTCCACCACAGTAGCCCAGTCTGTTGTATCCCAGATACAGGCCTTGAAGTGTTGGCACACGCTGCACACACACACACAGTACTTCAACTGTCAGCACACTGTACACACACAGTACTTCAACTGTCAGCACACTGTACACACACAGTACTTCAACTGTCAGCACACTGTACACAGACAGTACTTCAACTGTCAGCACACTGTACACACACAGTACTTCAACTGTCAGCACACTGTACACACACAGTACTTCAACAGTCAGCACCCTGTACACCCACAGTACTTCAACTGTCAGCATACTGTACACAGACAGTACTTCAACTGTCAGCACACTGTACACACACAGTACTTCAACTGTCAGCACACTGTACACAGTAGAGTAGAAAGAAACTCGTGGAGAGCGTGGCAGCAGAGAGTCCTCAGAAGAGAAGCCCCCTTCAAGCAAGTGTTTCGGCCCTTATCTCCTGACACTCTAGGGGGTTGGGCCACACCCGGTTCATGACTCCGGATGTCCCTCTGCTGCCCCTTTTTTTTCCCATCTTGGGACGAGCCATGGCTGGGATTCGAACCCATGACCCTCTGGACATGCTCATTTTCCACTTAATGACTCGCGCTTTAACCACTGAGCCACAGGGACACCTGATATTTGTAGGGAAATTAAGCCTTATGAAGTTCACTTTTGTTCCTCCTTGACCAGATCCAGCTTGAACACCTCTCTGCCGCTTCTGCCATTGCTTTCAGGGCTCTGGTTTTTTCCTTCCCTGCAACTGAGAGCTGTTTCATGAGGCTGTATGCAGACGTTCCTACAAATCCCCTAGCTCCAATTTCTGCAGTGAGGACTTTGACCTGATAGCCTTCTCTCCTCAGGCTGTTTGCCAGATCAGCATACTTTTCAGTCTTGTAGATTTGAGCTGCCTCCATTCTGTTCTCATATGGCACCGTGAGCTCGATCATGATCAGCTGCTTGGTTGACTTAGAGTGGACTACTATGTCTGGTCTCATGCCACTCTTGCTGATGATCTCTGGGTGACTCTTCCATTCTGGGAGGTCTGCAGTGCACTCCCAGTCATCTGCCCCGTCCAGCAGACTCTGCCTGCATGTTTCGAGTGGCACTGTTGTTCTTGGCCATGATTTGCTGCCTCCTGCCGTGAAGAATGTTGTGGGTGCTTTTGGAGTCCTGATTTTCCCTTTTGTGGTGTTGGTACTAGCCCAGACTACTTGTACAATCTCTTTGAGCACTTGGTTGTGCCTCCATGTGTACCTTCCTTGAGCCAGGGCTACTTTACATGAGCTTAGGACATGCTCCACTGTTTGTTTTTCATGGCAGAGGGGGCATGCAGGATCGTCTGTTTTCCCCCACTTCACCAGGTTTGCATTTGAGGGCAGAAGGTCATATGCAGATCTGAGAATGAAGCTGATCCTGAGAGGGGCCATGTGCCAAATGTCATTCCAAGTGAGACTTCTTTGGAGTGCATTCTCCCACGTTGTCCATTGCCCTTGCTGGCTCTGCTGGACTGCTTTTTGAAGTCTTTTTTGGTCTTCTTCTTTTCTCATCTCCTGAATCATCATGTCTCTTCAACTCTCAGCACACTGTACACACACAGTACTTCAACTCTTAGCACACTGTACATAGACAGTACTTCAACTCTCAGCACACTGTACACAGACAGTACTTCAACTGTTGACACACTGTACGCAGGCAGTACTTCAACTCTCAGCACACTGTACATATACAGTACTTCAACTCTCAGCACATTGTACACAGACAGTACTTCAACTGTCAGCACACTGTACATAGACAGTACTTCAACTGTCAGCATAATGTACATAGACAGTACTTCAACTGTCAGCACACTGTACATAGACAGTACTTCAACTGTCAGCACACTGTACGTAGACAGTACTTCAACTGTCAGCACACTGTACATAGACAGTACTTCAACTCTCAGCACACTGTACACAGACAGTACTTCAACTGTCAGCACACTGTACATAGACAGTACTTCAACTGTCAGCACATTGTACACAGACAGTACTTCAACTGTCAGCACACTGTACATAGACAGTACTTCAACTGTCAGCATAATGTACATAGACAGTACTTCAACTCTCAGCACACTGTACACAGACAGTACTTCAACTGTCAGCACACTGTACATAGACAGTACTTCAACTGTCAGCACACTATACATAGACAGTACTTCAACTGTCAGCACACTGTACATAGACAGTACTTCAACTGTCAGCACACTGTACATAGACAGTACTTCAACTGTCAGCACACTGTACACAGACAGTACTTCAACTGTCAGCACACTGTACATAGACAGTACTTCAACTGTCAGCACACTGTACATAGACAGTACTTCAACTGTCAGCACACTGTACACAGACAGTACTTCAACTTCAGCACACTGTACATAGACAGTACTTCAACTGTCAGCACACTGTACGCAGACAGTACTTCAACTGTCAGCATAATGTACATAGACAGTACTTCAACTGTCAGCACACTGTACACAGACAGTACTTCAACTGTCAGCAAACTGTACATAGACAGTACTTCAACTGTCAGCACACTGTACATAGACAGTACTTCAACTGTCAGCACACTGTACAAGACAGTACTTCAACTGTCAGCACACTGTACATAGACAGTACTTCAACTGTCAGCACACTGTACACAGACAGTACTTCAACTGTCAGCACACTGTACGTAGACAGTACTTCAACTGTCAGCACACTGTACACAGACAGTACTTCAACTGTCAGCACACTGTACGTAGACAGTACTTCAACTGTCAGCACACTGTACACAGACAGTACTTCAACTGTCAGCACACTGTACATAGACAGTACTTCAACTGTCAGCACACTGTACATAGACAGTACTTCAACTGTCAGCACACTGTACATAGACAGTACTTCAACTGTCAGCACACTGTACATAGACAGTACTTCAACTCTCAGCACACTGTACATAGACAGTACTTCAACTCTCAGCACACTGTACATAGACAGTACTTCAACTGTCAGCACACTGTACATAGACAGTACTTCAACTGTCAGCACACTGTACATAGACAGTACTTCAACTCTCAGCACACTGTACATAAATAGTACTTCAACTGTCAGCACACTGTACATAGACAGTACTTCAACTGTCAGCACACTGTACATAGACAGTACTTCAACTCTCAGCACACTGTACATAGACAGTACTTCAACTCTTGTGGCATTGCTGTTCCTCGGGTAAACAATGAAATCTGGTCCGTTATGGAAAACGCTGCCAGATCAGCAGGCCTAGGGACCCAGAAAACACAAAAAGCCCTTGTGAAAGCCACTTTTGCTCTGGCGAAAGTATGTAAACAGTGTGTGACCAGTGGGTCATCAGAAACTCGAAAACTGATTGCTGATTTGACTGATGCAATTGACCTGGTACTCAAGGCAAACCATGAGCTGTCCATGGAAAGAGAGAAATAAGATTCTGAATGCACGTCAGAGCAACAAAAGGTACCGATACCGTAAGCTAGCATCTGCTGATATTCCACTCACAAAAAATCTGTTTGGAAATGATCTGAAGGATGCTCGTGCAAAAATTGATTCTACTTCCAAACTTGGATCAAATTTTACAGTCAGCAAGAGGGAAAAATTCTTCCCCAAATCAAACAACTGGGACTGGCAGCCAGTGCCACGCAGAGGACGAGGCCAGAACTGGAGCCACAGAGGCAGACCCAGAGGCCACGCCTTCAGGGGTCGGGGCAGAGGCCACAACACCCCCATGCAGCAAAGGGAGACAGCTCAGTAGTCCTTGCCCTACCATCACATTCATCCTGTGAGGTGAGAAATGTTGCTTGTGGTAAAGAACAAAGGCCATTTAAGGCAGGTAGACTGAAGGATTATGTTGAAAATTGGGGAAAAGAATTGACACCTGATACATTTATGTTGGACATGGTACAGGGTTTTGAAATACCTGTTGAGGATTTCGGGTAATTGCCTAACATACCTGAACAAAACAATCAGGTTTAGGGGAATCAAATCAATTGTTGATAATGAAGTGATCAAACTCCTTGATCTGGGTGTTATTGAGAAATGTACCCACCAAACAGGAGAAATTATTTCTCCTGTTTTTCTGGTCAAGAAATCAGACGAAACGTTTCGTATGATTCTTAATTTAAAACGTTTCAATCAACCAGTTCATTGCGAACATTTTATATTGGAAAACTTAGCATCATCCACAGACATGACGACCAAGAACTGTTACATGGCCTCTGTTGATGTACGCCATGCCTATTACTCTGTGCCAGTGAAACCTGAATTTAGAAAATACCTGAGATTCAAATGGAATAATCAGTTGTATCAGTACACTTGCTTTGCAAATGGCCTCTGTAATTGTCCAAGGTATTTCACTAAGCTTATGAAACCAGTGTACTCAACCTTGCGTTCACAGGGTTATATGTCCGCAGCCTTTATTGATGATTCTTATCTACAAGGACAGACCTTTGAGGAGTGTGCTGACAGCATACAGAAGACAGTACTAATGTTTGAGTCACTTGGGTTTGTTACTCATTCAGAAAAATCTGTGCTTACCCCATGTAAAAATGTCAAACATCTGGGCTTCTGGGTATACTCAGAAAACATGACAGTTACACTGCCAGTAGAAAAAGTACCACAAAAAAATGCTTGTCTGGATCTCAAACAAAAGAAAAGAGTAAAAATCAGAGACTTGGCCAGGGTCATTGCACTTCTGGTGTCCGCATTTCCTGTTGTTACCTGGAGTCCTTTGTTTTACAGGCATCAAGAGAAAAATAAGTCTGAAGCACTAAAGAAAAGTAAAGGAGAGTTTGAGGCATGGACATGTTTAACCTGTGAATCTGAATCTGAATTGGTATGGTGGATTGAGAATATTAAAGTTTCTTTCTGGTCTTTGATCACTACTGAGCCACAGATTGAGATAAGAAGTGATGCATTCACACAGGGCTGGGGAGCTATTTGTCAGTCAAAACAATCAGGTGGTAGGTGGTCAGAGACAGAACAAGGTCTGCGTATTAATGCCCTTGAGCTTTTGGCCATTGAGCATGCATTGAAATGTTTTAAGGAAACTCTGGTTCGAAAACATATGAAAATTCTGACAGACAATACATGTGCTGTGTCCTATTTGAGAAACATGGGTGGTTCTCATTCTGCTGAGTGTAATGAAATAGCCCACAGAATCTGGATCTGGTGCAAGACAAGAGACATTTGGTTGACAGTCTCTCATATTCCAGGGATAAGTAACGTGGAAGCTGATGCTCAGTCCAGAATCTTTAATGACAGAACAGAGTGGCATCTGAATCCTGATATTTGTCTGTTAAAAGATCTATGGTTTGGGCACGAGAGAGTCCAAAACTTTTTTTTAATGATGTTATTTTATGTTTGTTGCAATATTCTGATCAAGTCTAGTAACTTTCTTGTCCAATTATTCCTTTACAGTTGAGTCATGAAAATGATCCATGTGTATAGTTAATAAATGGATGTAATGACCAGTGGAAATGTTATCTTTTTGTGTGATTGTGATGCAGAGTATTACATATATATATGTTCCCCCCCCCATGAACAAAATCATATTTTCGTTTTTGGGTTGATGCAAACTTTTCATCGCTTTAACAATTTATCATCTTTATTCATCAAATTGATTGAATAAAGATGATATAAAATCCTTTATAAAGGACTTATACTTTCAAAATATGGCCTGCTATGCGCATGCGCATCTTGTATATTCCTCCGTTCCTGTAAACTACCATCGTGAAATTTCACACAAACTTCGACTTACAGGTAAATGCCCGTTTATGTTACAAATTTAACCCGACCCTATATATCATCTCTCCCCCATCCAGCAGAAACAGCGGAAGTGACGTCTACCCTGATCATGTCGGCCAGCAGGTGAGACTCGGTGTGCTCAATGCCATTCTCCTCCAGCCGGAGGACCCCCAGGGAGCGGTTGTGAGGGAGGGTCTCACACAACGCCTTCAACCCTTCCGGCCCGGGCTGCGTGGCCGACAGGTTCTGACCACGCCCAACACAATCATCACAGGTCATGGGGTTAATACCCAACACAATCATCACAGGTCATGGGGTTAATACCCAACACAATCATCACAGGTCATGGGGTTAATGACTCACAGGTTCTGATCACACCCAACACAATGATCACAGGCGATGGGTTAATGAATGACAGGTTCTGATCACACCCAACACAATCATCACAGGCCATGGGGTTAATGACTCACAGGTTCTGATCACAGCCAACACAATCATCACAGGTCATGGGGTTAATGAATGACAGGTTCTGATCACAGCCAACACAATCATCACAGGTCATGGGGTTAATGAATGACAGGCTCTGATCACACCCAACACAATCATCACAGGCGATGGGGTTAATACCCAACACAATCATCACAGGCCATGGGGTTAATACCCACCACCACAATCATCACAGGCGATGGGGTTAATACCCAACACAATCATCACAGGCGATGGGGTTAATACCAACATAATCATCACAGGCGATGGGGTTAATGAATGACAGGTTTTGATCACACCCAACACAATCATCACAGGCGATGGGGTTAATGAATGACAGATTCTGATCACACCCAACACAATCATCACAGGCCATGGGGTTAATGAATGACAGATTCTGATCACACCCAACACAATCATCACAGGTCATGGGGTTAATGAATGACAGATTCTGATCACACCCAACACAATCATCACAGGCGATGGGGTTAATGAATGCAGGCTTATATGACATTGTCAAGCATCAGTGAATGCGTATACGGGATACAGACTTAATGCCAGATCGGTACGAAAATGGGATGACTCCATCAACAGTAATGCAATGGATGATATGTTAGGAAGTGACTGTCGATTATCTGGAAGTTTCAGCATATGAGCAAGATAGAACGAAGATTATGATAGAATTGGCATGTAAATATGACCCCCCCCCCCCCCCACCCCCGAAAGGTATCAGAAATGAGATAGTTGTGTGTGTGTTGTGTGTGTGCGTGTGTGCGTGCGTGCGTGCGTGCGTGCGTGCGTGCGTGCGTGCGTGCGTGCGTGGTGTGTGTGTGTGTGTGTGTGTGTGTGTGTGTGTGTGTGTGTGTGTGTGTGTGTGGTGTGTGTGTGTGTGAAAATATTATACTGAACTCCATTTAGTTGTGAACCTTGAGCACATGATGTACAAGATGGAATACAACAGCAACAGAGCAGGATCAGTTGTCTGAGTTCATCCCAACATCACTTTTCTCGTCCTACCCTGAGCATTTCATAGAATCAGAGTCAACGCCGTAAATCGTGTACACAAGCTCAAGAAAGTTAACAGTATTAGGCAACTCCCTTATAAAAACAACAATAAAAAACAACATATAATAATAATTTTAAAAAATAATTGAATAAAAAACAATTACTCATTTAGCCTAGTTCCAGATGGATGTAGTATATATGACTGACAAAGTAATTATTATTGTTACTATCATTGTTATTCTTCTATTATTCTTATAATTTTGTCACAGGTGATTGAACTATAGAAGTACCCGGTGACCATTGAACATATCAATATATCGGGAAGTGTACTGACCAGTACGCAATTCAAAAGATCACGGCCAGCTTTGGGGAACATTAGGGAATCATTCAATAACTACCTCATGAAGTAAGCATAAGGCTTTGAGAAGAAGACGAGAAAAAATCTAATCTCGTTCCCAGAGAACAAAATAATACCATTCAACTCTGTAATAGAAGAGACCTAATTGACACTGTCTTCGTCGGTAAGTTGAACTCCTTTGAAATTCAACCAAAAACGTATAACGTACAGCTATGTCGATTTGACGTCCTGTTCGCACTACATAGCTGCAACAGCTGGACTTTAAATTGTTGATTAGGTACTGCACACAGGTTGAGTAAACATTACAATTCTTATTCGTATACATTTTTGAATACTTTAAACACGAGCTTTCTTATGAACACGAGTTTTTAAAATGCAAGCTTGATCAGACAACGGGCATTATCTTACCTGGCACTGATACACTTATCCATTAGGTTGTCATTACAAAAAGAAGAAGAAGAAGAAGAAGAAGAAGAAGAAGAAGAAGAAGAAGAAGAAGAAGAAGGAAAACGAGAAGAAGAAGAAGAAGAAGAAGAAGAAGAAGAAGAAGAAGAAGAAGAAGAAGAAGAAGAAGAAGAAAAAACAACAACAACAACAACAACAACAACAGCAACAGCAACAACAACAAAAGAAAAAGTCATGGAGGTAAGTCATCATTCTTTTCTTTAGCTCTCCTTTCTTGATTGTAATCATTCCTGAGGGGGTGGGAGTGTGGAGGGAGACAGGGAGGGAGGGAGGGGGAGGGGGGCTTAATGTCCGTTTTTGTTCTCTTATTTACCAAGCCAGGAGTGGGGAGGAATCCATTATTCATTTCAGAGAGGACAAAATCCATTCTGGACCAGAGCCAGGACATGGCAAAGGACGGGAGGAGCAGCTACAATTAGCACCTGCAGTCTCATCACGTGGCACCAGTGCCACACCGACCTATACAGGTTCTACAGCACAATTAGCACCTGCAGCCTCATCACGTGGCACCAGTGCCACACCGACCTATGCAGGTTCTGTTTCTGCTCCTGTTGCCTCAGACCAGTTTCGTGTGATGTGGCCAAGAGATACCAGGGCGACAGTACCAGTGCCGTATTTCACCAGAACGCGATGATGGCAGACGGAACACGAACCTCATGAGCCCAGATCTCCACTGTGGGAGGAAGTAGCTGGTCAACAAAGGCCTGCACGTGCCTGATACACTGTGCCGACGCTTGTCATATTTTGCTTTAAGCGCCAGAGTTGCTGTGTCTACATGAACGTCAAGCCTTCAGAACTCCGCTCAGTCTGGTCCAAGTACACAGTTAGAAGGAGAAAAAGAAACACCCGAAGGTGCAGCCTGCGCTGTGTTCACATATTGTGCAGGCATACACAGGGCATTCCATTGAGACGTCAAGGGACATAACTGCTTACCTGGCAGACGCCATTGTGTAATGGCCACTGGATGTGACACAACTGACCCTCCACGGGAGCGTTGCCATGGGTCCAGGTCCACAGCAAGAAGACAAAGACATACCCGAAATTGCGGGTCGAAGCCTGTCTGGTCCATGTAAACAGTTTGAACTTTAGCGGGACAGCTCACTTTCACTTTCCGACAAGGACACTGCCAGGGAAATGCCAAGGGGGCACAATCAACTCCATGGCCGCTGACCGGAGTTTGTCATCGTGGCCTGTAAGGTCAAGCATTGGACAGTGACTCAATGATCTCTGTACCAAACAACACAGAAGCTGTATGGTCTCTGAATAAAGCAGGGCATGAATGTCTTTGGTTCTAGCGCCAGGGACAGCGTCAGGAGAGCACGGGTTTTCAATTAAAACATTGAAAATTGAACTGAAAGAGCAGTGTATTTGAATGTTAGAAGTAGGGCTCAAACCGGTCGTTTTAAAATCTTTCTTTCTGGACCAAGGCATATTGTTTATTTATTACATAGAACGAGGCTCGACGCTTGGAAAACAAAATATTCTAAGAAAGTTCAGTGTGTGTGGTGGTTTTAATGTCCATTCCACACATTCTTTTGAACTGCCAGATCC
>CM065728.1:73683901-73691401 GCA_033310375.1 Conus canariensis | reverse complement strand
TATGACAACAGGGGGGGGGGGGGGGGTAAGGGAAGGTGTTGCTGATAGCCCAGCCGACCGCAACGGGCCGTATCAGGGCTGTCACCACGTTGAAATCACCTCAAAAGTCATTCAACACACATACTCACACAAACATACACTACTCTCTCTCTCTCTCTCTCTCTCTCTCTCTCTCTCTCTCTCTCTCTCTCTCTCTCTCTCTCTCTTCTTCCCTTTAAAATACACCTAAAATACACCAGAAAATTGTTTCAAATCTTTCGTCTGTAATATCAGATGAAAAATATTGATCTGTTTGAGGAAGTTCCAATTTATTCCTGTCTGTTACTATGTCACTGTCTACAACTTTATTCCTGTGGAACTGCCTGAATTGTTCCCTTGAATAACTGTCTACAACTTTATTCCTGTGGAACTGCCTGAATGGTTCCCTTGAATAACTGTCTACAACTTTATTCCTGTGGAACTGCCTGAATTGTTCCCTTGAATAACTGTCTACAACTTTATTCCTGTGGAACTGCCTGAATGGTTCCCTTGAATAACTGTCTACAACTTTATTCCTGTGGAACTGCCTGAATTGTTCCCTTGAATAACTGTCTACAACTTTATTCCTGTGGAACTGCCTGAATGTTCCCTTGAATAACTGTCTACAACTTTATTCCTGTGGAACTGCCTGAATGGTTCCCTTGAATAACTGTCTACAACTTTATTCCTGTGGAACTGCCTGAATTGTTCCCTTGAATAACTGTCTACAACTTTATTCCTGTGGAACTGCCTGAATGGTTCCCTTGAATAACTGTCTACAACTTTATTCCTGTGGAACTGCCTGAATGGTTCCCTTGAATAACTGTCTACAACTTTATTCCTGTGGAACTGCCTGAATTGTTCCCTTGAATAACTGTCTACAACTTTATTCCTGTGGAACTGCCTGAATTGTTCCCTTGAATAACTGTCTACAACTTTATTCTGTGGAACTGCCTGAATTGTTCCCTTGAATAACTGTCTACAACTTTATTCCTGTGGAACTGCCTGAATGGTTCCCTTGAATAACTGTCTACAACTTTATTCCTGTGGAACTGCCTGAATGGTTCCCTTGAATAACTGTCTACAACTTTATTCCTGTGGAACTGCCTGAATGGTTCCCTTGAATAACTGTCTACAACTTTATTCCTGTGGAACTGCCTGAATGGTTCCCTTGAATAACTGTCTACAACTTTATTCCTGTGGAAAATGCCTGAATGGTTCCCTTGAATAACTGTCTACAACTTTATTCCTGTGGAACTGCCTGAATGTTCCCTTGAATAACTGTCTACAACTTTATTCCTGTGGAACTGCCTGAATTGTTCCCTTGAATAACTGTCTACAACTTTATTCCTGTGGAACTGCCTGAATTGTTCCCTTGAATAACTGTCTACAACTTTATTCCTGTGGAACTGCCTGAATGTTCCCTTGAATAACTGTCTACAACTTTATTCCTGTGGAACTGCCTGAATTGTTCCCTTGAATAACTGTCTACAACTTTATTCCTGTGGAACTGCCTGAATTGTTCCCTTGAATAACTGTCTACAACTTTATTCCTGTGGAACTGCCTGAATTGTTCCCTTGAATAACTGTCTACAACTTTATTCCTGTGGAACTGCCTGAATTGTTCCCTTGAATAACTGTCTACAACTTTATTCCTGTGGAACTGCCTGAATTGTTCCCTTGAATTTTGTTCATATGGGTTCGTCTGAATTTGTTAGAAGGGATCGTCTGAATTTGTTCCTAGGCGATCGTCTGAACTTCTTCATATGGAATGTCCGAAATATCCCGATGGGATTTGACTGTATTTGTTTCTATGGAGGTCTTCAATTTGGTCTGAATTACTTCCTATTACATTATCTAAATTTGGTCCCATGGAAGTGTCGGAATTGGTTCGTATAAAACTGAATTTATTCCGATGGGACACACCAAATTTGTTCAGATGTTTTCTGTGAGTTTGTTCTGACGGAAATGTAAAGAAATTTGCAACCGAAAGAGTGATGATACCAAACTGCTTGGGGTTACTCTAATTGTCCTTAGGAAAGTGGAAACTTTCCTGTCGGTTTTAAAAACTCTCTGGTCTTTAGGAAATGTCTGAAATTGGTGGGAATGTTGTCTTGATCAGTGGCGCAATTGATGAGAAATGGAAGAGAAAGTCAATTTGCTTCTGTCCTGAAAAGTGAATACTGTCGTTGTAAGAACATGTTGTATCCAAGAAGTGTTTGATTCGGTTTAAGGAAGTTAGATTGAATCCGAAAGGGGGGGTTGAATTTAATAAAAAAAGGAGCGTCGATTGTATCTGAGGAATGGGTAATTGTTATGAAGGACTTGATGGGACGGAGGAATTGTGATTGTTGATTAAATGTAACTTAAGAAGTGTTATTTGTTTGATGAGGCATAAATCCAATAAGTACGAGTCCCAAAAGGCGATCGTTATGGAGGAATGTCCTGTGTTTGATTATTGATCTCATTTATTGTTATCATATGTTGTCATGTTTTGTCATAAAGCAGGACTGTTTTCACTTTGATATTATTCAGAGGAAGTCAAATTTTGCCAGATGGCTAACATCCATGCCATAGTCAGATAGTCAGGCCGAGCAAAGAGCACTTACATGTTTCTTCGCTTCATCTGTAACGATCGACGGACTGTCCGTCGGCGTTCTGTGAACACGTCGTTGACGGGTTCTCTGTAGGATTCTCCAACATTCTAGTCGTGGCCACGGTGCAAGGGCAAACGGAATGGAAGTAGACAACCCTCCACTGCGGTCACTGTCGGAGGTTGAGGGATCTTTTTTCTTGTGTTATGGAACTTTTGGCTGGGGGACCATCTTTGTAGGAGAGTTTAGTCGAAGGTGAGGACGGTTTTATGACATTTCCTGTGGGTTGCTTCTGTAGAGTTCGCCCAGTAGGTACTTCTCTTATGACAATTTCGCAATTGCACCCTCGAAGATCTTTGAGGTTTCGCGTCATGTCCTGTTAGAGGAATGGGCGGAGTGCTGTCTGGGCTGAACTATGTCGTTTGAGGGAAGGACTCATGTTGACGCTCTGTGCTGTGGACCTTTCTCACGGATGTTTTTGTGGCAGAGGTTCTGTGAGGGAATGGAACAGGTGATAGCAAAGAATGAACGGCCTGTAGGGTTTTGATGACAGGAGTACTGTTCTTTTGACCTTAAAAAGAGCAGTGTTATCGGGACATTTTCCATAGATGGACTTTTGTAGTCGGGCACCCATCTGTGAAGCAAATGCCTAACACAGGTCACACCACCACACTCACACACAAAAACTAGCATCCCCACAGGGTAAATTTTAGGCCAAATCGTTCATTCGCTTCAGACGTGCAAAAAAATTTTAAAAAGAATTATTGTTTGAATCGGAACAAGCGGGTGGGAACTGGAGGAGTCAAGTCTTGCTGATTGAAATGCGCATTCCGGTGAATTTGATGTCAAATTGAAAAGGATGTGGTGAGGTAGGGTGGAGTGGGGAGCTTGTCGAGGTTTTGTTGCAAGGACAAATAAAAAAAAATTCTTAAATTGTTTCAAAAGCTGAATCTCAATGAACTGGCATGAAACAATAAATCACAAAACTGAACTCACGAGTAGGTCTGAAGTGGTATTCAAGTTGGATGATCCCTAATCTGATATGGGATTAGGTTGGTTGAGGCTTGCACGCTTAGAGCAATGCCTTCAATGACAGCACCCGGATAATGTATGGGAAAATCAGTAACCTTAATTGTGAGAAGATCTTTTCTTCATGTAAACACACAAACAGGCAGCGTAGCCAGGACCATCCTGGTGCCCATGGCAACGCCGCATTCTGTTGGAAATGGTCAGCACCAAACTGAAAGTTGTTGAGTGTGAGAACAAGCTCAGCAAGACGGAGAAGAGTGGTGGTGGGTAGATTTCTGCTGTCTTTTGACAAGAAGTGTTTGAGGGCTGAAAGCCCTTCATGATGGGGAATGCTTGTGTAAAGTGCACAGACGTCCATGGTGAAGAGGTGACGGTGTTGGGAGCCAGGATGGAAGGAGAAATTTTGCAGAAGATCAAGAGTATGGTTTGTATCCTTAAGAAAGGTGGGGAGGTTGGAAACGATAGGCTGGAGGATTTTGTCGAGAAACTGAGAGATCTGGACAGTGGGGCAGGAACAGGCAGAGACAATGGGGCGGCCTGGGTTATTTGGTTTATGTATTTTGGGAAGCAAGTAGAATTGGGAATCTTTGGGTTCAGAAACGACCAGGGAATGGGCTTCATTTGGGAGGTTTCCAGCGCTAATGCACTCGCGAGTGCATGATATGTTCCCAAGAACGTGTCTAAATTTTACTCAAAATTTGTTCCTAAGAAAGTGTCTGAAATCTTTCCTACTGACGTAGCTCAAATATTGCTCACAAAACTCTACACTGGTTCTTCAGGAATTGTCCGATTTGTTGTTCAGGAACCGCTTTGTTCTTCATCGAGTGCTCAATTTGATCCTGATGAAATGAAGAAAAAGTCTAATTTGCTTCTTTCCTGATTAAGTGTCTGATCGTTCATAAGAAAAAGTCTGATAAGTCTCTAATGAAGCGTTTAATTTCCTGTTTAAGGAAGTTTAGATTTAATCCCAGTAAAGTGTCTGATATGTTAATAGAAAAGCGTCCGATTTGTATCTGAGGAAGTGTGTTATTTGTTTTTGACCATTTGCTTGATTTGGAACGGATGAATTGTCTGATTTGTTCCTGATTAAATGTTTAATTTCTTGCCCCAGGAAGTGTCTGATTTGTTGTTGATGGAGTGTCTGATTAAGAGCCAATAATGAACCTGATTTGTTCCTCAGAAAGTGTCTGATTTTTTCGTTATTGTAGTGCTCAATTTGTTCCTGATGTTTCATATTATCATTATCATCATTGTTATTGTTATCACTATTGTTGTTATTGTATTTGTTTTCATTAAAGCAGTGTTTAAAATGTTTTCACGTTTTGATAATATTTATTCCAGGAGATTTTCTTTTAAAGGTCAGTTAGCTGACCAGATGGCCCTAAACAGCTCACATCCATAAGTCAGATCAATCAACGGACACAACTCACGCAAACGACACTTACAGTCTTCTTCGCCTTCATCCCAGTCAAAGTCGTCATCGTCACGACTGTCCATGTTCCGGCCGTCTGGAACCACTCTGTGTGGACGGGGTTCTTCTGTGTCTGCAGACTTCATGTCAGGGAGACCTCTCTCCACGTTCTTCGTGTGTACCGGTGCCCAAAGGGAAACCCGGGAGATGGAAGTCACCGACAGACCCATCCCCCACGGGTCCGTCGTTAGCTCGTCGGGAGGTCTCCATGGAGCGGAACCTCCATACCAAAGGCTGTCTCATTCTTGTGTTCCAGGACACTGGGTTCTGGCGGGGGGGACTCCACTCTCTCCTGTGCTGGAGCCGTGTCCTCAACGATGCTGAAAGGCTTGGGAGGGTCTACTGACATTCTGTCCTCCCCTACCAGGGTTGGGCTCTCTCCCTTTCCAGAGTTCCGCCCCAGTAGCGTCTTCTCTCTCACTCGCATTCTCGCCACCACTTCCACCATCGAATGACGTCTTTTCGATGACGTCACCTTCGCGTCATCGTCCTGTCCTAGAGGAATGGGCGGGAAGATGCTTCGTTTTCTCTTGGCGCTGACCTCTGGGTCGTTGGAGGGAGCAGGACGGCCATGTTGACTGCTCTGTGCTGTGGAACCTTTCCTCCCGCCGATGTTGTTTGGTGCCAGAGACGCCTTCCTCTGAGGTGGCACAGGAACAGGGGTAATAGAACTAAGGGAGGGGTAGTGAACGCTGCTCATTGTGAAGAGTTTGTTCAGGTGGTGAGCAGCGATTACTGTTTCTTGTTGACTTGAAATCACATCAGAGGACAGTCTACTCCAGCACGTGACATTTCCTTCCGAAAATTAGGTCATGGACTTTTACGTAGTCGGAGACACCTGGCTTCTGCCTGAAAACACACACACACACACACACACACACACACAACACACACACACACACACACACACACACACACACACAGGCGTCAATATTTAGATCCAAACCTCTTCATTGATATCTATCTAGACGTGCCAAAATAAATTTTAAAAAGAATTATTAGTGAATCGCCGAACAAACGGGTGGCGAACAGCGATCAATGTTCCTTGCTGACTTTGAAATCACATCAGATGACAGCATTCCAGCACGTGACATTCCCTCCGAAAATAAGGTCAAAACTCCTATAATAAAGGAATGAGGGGGGGGGGGGGGGGGGGGGGGGGGGAGGGAGAGGGGGGAAGAGGATGCCTTGTCCCGGGTTTTCGTTTGGCAACGGGACAAATAAAAAACACAATTCTTTTAAAATTGGTTTCAATTTCTGCCTGCAGTCGCCTCACATAGAAACTGGCTGAAACAGATAAATCAGCAAAACTCTGGAACTCACGACGCTTGAGGCTGACCAGGTGGTATTCCAATGATGTGGTTATGAGTCCCATCATCAACATCATGATAGTGGGATTTTTTAAGGTTGTTGTTGAGTCTTCTATCGCTTCAGCATCTTCAATGCCTTCATCTGACCCGCACCCGACTAACTGCTATATGGTCCTTGTAAACATCCAGAACCCAAAATCTGCCAACTGACTGCTATATGGTCCTTGTAAACACCCAGAACCCATCCTCTGTCAACTAACTGCTATATGGTCCTTGTAAACATCCAGAACCCATCCTCTGTCAACTAACTGTTATATGGTCCTTGTAAACACCCAGAACCCATCCTCTGTCAACTGACTGTTATATGGTCCTTGTAAACACCCAGAACCCATCCTCTGTCAACTAACTGTTATATGGTCCTTGTAAACACCCAGAACCCATAATCTGTCAACTGACTGCTATATGGTCCTTGTAAAACATCCAGAACCCATCCTCTGTCAACTGACTGCTATATGGTCCTTGTAAACACCCAGAACCCATCCTCTGTCAACTGACTGCGATATGGTCTTGTAAAACATCAGAACCATCCTCTGTCAACTGACTGCTATATGGTCCTTGTAAAACATCCAGAACCCATCCTCTGTCAACTGACTGCTATATGGTCCTTGTAAAACATCCAGAACCCATCCTCTGTCAACTGACTGCTATATGGTCCTTGTAAAACATCCAGAACCCATCCTCTGTCAACTGACTGCTATATGGTCCTTGTAAAACATCCAGAACCCATTCTCTGTTGAGACTCTTTTTTACCCGTTGTTGTTTGTTTGTATGTTTGTTTGGTTTTTCTTCTTTTTTTTTTTACTTGATATCATACCATTGTCACCTTCGGCAAGCAGCAAGATAACAAAGTGGATTTACAGTCCACACAATAAACCCAACAAATGCGACAGAGAAATGAATCTATAAAAAAAAAGAAGAAAAAAAAAGCCTATATCTTGAGAAACACGTGAAGATAAAAGACGAAAGGTGAGGTTGTTGAAATACGCCCGTTCACAATAACATCAAAATGTGTCGGTGC
>CM065728.1:73673901-73678901 GCA_033310375.1 Conus canariensis | reverse complement strand
TTCCTTGACGAAGCAAAACTTCAAAGAGATCACATTAAAACTGTTGTGTCAGAATGGTACAATGGGCTTTTTCAAGAACTGATGGCGCGGTCAACTGCAGTTTACGATCTTGTTTATCTGTTATGTTAGTTGCTTTCTTAGATCATTAAGTTTTGTATGTTTATTGTCGTGTGTGTGTGTGTGTGTGTGTGTGTGGTGTGTGTGTGTGTGTGTGTGTGTGTGTGTGTGTGTGTGTGTGTGTGTGTGTATGTGTGTGTGTGTGTGTGTGTGTGTGTGTGTGTGTGTTGTGTGTGTGTGTGTGTCATGATTTTGAAAGGAAAGAAGACAGTAATTCAGATCGTATCTTGGAATCAGGGACCCCCTGTTCAGAGAGATGAGGGACAAGGGCAGGTAGGGGAGACAAGCGAGATAAGAACTCTGTTTTATCTCGCAACATTGACGGCGCCCAGCTGTGTGGAGGGCGGGCCATTAAGGCGTATCCACAGAGTAAAGACAGTGACCTCTGAGTAAAGATAGTGACCTCAGAGCAAAAGATAGTGTGACCTCAGAGCGAAAGATAGTGACCTCAGAGCGAAAGATAGTGACCTCAGAGCGAAAGATAGTGACCTCAGAGCAAAGATACTGATCTCAGAGCAAAGATACTGATCTCAGAGCAAAGATAGTGACCTCAGAGCAAAAGACAGTGACCTCAGAGCAAATATAGTGACCTCAGAGCAAAAGACAGTGACCTCAGAGCAAATTAGTGATCTCAGAGCAAAGACAAGATCTCAGAGTAAAACATATCTTGTAAGTTTGGTATGTAAGTTGATTTTTTTTTTAACGGGCAGCTTAAACAGACTTTTTAGTTTTAAAAAAAATGTAAATTTCTCAAAACTGAACAAACCCGATTAAATTGTGATAATTCCGTTTATCAGCTGGATTCGGGACGAACTATCGATGTTCGACATGGATGGTTTCCCGGTCAAGGGAAATAAATCAATAATCATATAGAAGCATAAGGAAACACATACACTGACAAGGAAAGCCAGTCAAGATGGCTGCCGCCAAACAACCTGTTCAACCCGCTCTCCCATACCCTAAATAAGGAATTTTAACATCATGAATTCACATTGGTTTGTTTGTCGGGGGGCAGCATGGAAATCAGTATTTCACAGGTCGACTGTAGTGACGACAGTACAGCAGCTTACAGAATTTTGACCATAAAAAAAAACGAAAAAGAAATAAGAAAAAAAAGAGAAAAAAAAGTCTAAAATGATGCAATCATAAGGATGATTAATTCACAGCAGTGTTATGATCAAACTCGGAGCTCTGGTACTATAGGTTACAGATAACAGCATTTACCAAATTTTGCTTACATGCTAGATACACATAGGGACATAGTTAGGCTGTAGAAAAAAGGCTTTTTTTTTATTCGTTGTGGTGGCTGTAGTGGCGATTCAAATTTGAACTCCCGTTGCGCCATTGTTTCCGTAAAGTAGGTCACTGGATCGCGGTGAAGCAGAGGCATGCAAAATTAAACATGAACAACATCTTCACACTTGGACCATGACAAATCTGCATAAAACGAACCCAGCACTCCGAAAACATGCATGATGAAACCGACCGTGATTCAACAGCCTGTGCACGAAGCGCTAATGATGGTTAATGTGTCCATTGCCTGACGCGGAGACATGATACAATCACGTGAGCCGCGTTATTCCTCATGGGCACGTGCAGCGGCCAATGATGGCTGTCCTGGCTGGGTCACACAGCTAGTTCTGTGCCAATGATGGCTCTCCTGGCTGGGTCACACAGCTAGTTCTGTGCCAATGATGGCTCTCCTGTCTGGGTCACACAGCTAGTTCAGTGCCAATGATGGCTCTCCTGCTGGGTCACACAGCTAGTTCTGTGCCAATGATGGCTCTCCTAGCTGGGTCACACAGCTAGTTCTGTGCCAATGATGGCTCTCCTAGCTGGGTCACACAGCTAGTTCAGTGGCAATGATGGCTCTCCTGGCTGGGTCACACAGCTAGTTCAGTGGCAATGATGGCTCTCCTAGCTGGGTCACACAGCTAGTTCAGTGCCAATGATGGCTCTCCTAGCTGGGTCACACAGCTAGTTCTGTGCCAATGATGGCTCTCCTAGCTGGGTCAAACAGCTAGTTCTGTGCCAATGATGGCTCTCCTGGCTGGGTCACACACCTAGTTCTGTGCCAATGATGGCTCTCCTGGCTGGGTCATACAGCTAGTTCAGTGGCAATGATGGCTCTCCTAGCTGGATCACACAGCTAGTTCTGTGCCAATGATGGCTCTCCTAGCTGGGTCACACAGCTAGTTCTGTGCCAGTGATGGCTTTCCTAGCTGGGTCACAAAGCTAGTTCTGTGCCAGTGATGGCTCTCCTGGCTGGGTCACACAGCTAGTTCTGTGCCAATGATGGCTCTCCTAGCTGGATCACACAGCTAGTTCAGTGGCAATGATGGCTCTCCTAGCTGGGTCACACAGCTAGTTCTGTGCCAATGATGGCTCTCCTAGCTGGGTCACACATCTAGTTCTATGCCAATGATGACTCTCCTAGCTGGGTCACACAGCTAGTTCTGTGCCAGTGATGGCTCTCCTAGCTGGGTCACACAGCTAGTTCTGTGCCAATGATTTTTTTAAAAACCTTTTTTATTTGCATTCATATATATTTACAGGAAAAAAAAGGGGGAGAAAAGTAATGAGGGAAAGCAAATATGTATATCAAGAAATAAAGAAAGAAAGAAATCATCCCAAACAATTTGAATTCACATATTCATGCAAACATTATCGAATCAAAACAAAACAAAAACAGAGAGAGAGAAAGAGAGAGAGAGAGAGAGAGAGAGAGAGAGAGAGAGAGAGAGAGAGAGAGAGAGAGAGGTGGGGGGTGGATGTATTAAGAAAAATCATGCTGACAGGGACGTTTTTTACATCATTACATTTGGCAAAATATTACACTCAGGCCTCTAATAATGCACAAAAAAGTGTTCATTCACACACTTCATCTTACACTTCTGAATCTATTAGTGCAAGTTGTTTACAAAGAAAAGAAAACAATAACAAAAGGGTATAACTGTTAAACAGTATCCATTAATGGTCTGTATGCCAGCCATCTGGTCAAAAATTCTGCATGGTTTAATTTTAAATACGCAAATTTTAAATATGTGCCAATGATGGCTCTCCTGGCTGGGTCACAAAGCTAGTTCTGAGCCAATGATGGCTCTCCTGGCTGGGTCACACAGCTACTTCTGTGGCTCAGTCGTCACGCCTTAGTGGAAGTTCGAGGACTTCGTACACGGGCGACCACTCCCCGCCCTCACCCCCCCCCCCCCCGGCGTCCCTCACTTTCCCGCTCTATAACGCTCACCGCTCTCTCTCTCTCTCTCTCTCTCTCTCTCTCTCTCTCACTCTCTCTCTTTCACACACACACACACACACACACACACACACACACACACACACACACACACACACACACACGCACGCACGCACACATACACACACACACACACACACACACACACACACACACACACTCACACGCGCGCGCGTGCACACACACACACGCACACACACACAAACATACACACACATACATACAAACACACACGTGCACATAATTTTATGTACACACATGCATATATGTACACACGCACGCATGTACACAAGCACGCACCCACTCACTCACACACACACACACACACACACACACACACACACACACACACAAAGCACGCACGCACGCACGCACGCACACACACACACACACACACACACACACACACACACACACACACACATACACGCACGCACGCACACACGCACAGAGAGAGAGAGAGAGAGAGAGAGAGAGAGAGAGAGAGAGAGGAGAGAGAGAGCATGCATTTATTCTGAAAAAGAAGATCGATTATGTGTTTATTCTGAAAGAAAATAAAACATGATATGATATCCAGATAAAATCCTCATGATGATTCCAAAAGGGCTGACAGGGCAGACTGTACAGTTGTTCCATTGACGTTCAGAAACCCTCGGACAGTGTTTGGCACGAAGATCTTCTAATGAAACTACACAGACTAGGGATCAGTGACATGTGCAAAGGCAACAGATCCTGGGATACCATTGCTCACAGGTGTTCCCCATGGAAACCCGTAAAACCCCATGCTGTTTAATGAATTCGTTCATCACCTTCAACTTGCTTTCAGGACGATCCATCTAATTCAAACACCAACAACGACACCAAGTTCAGATCTGGTCGTCCTCCCCACCTCCACAGCTGGGCTACAACATCAATTGAATAAATCTCATGTGTAATGCAAGTAATGAGGAGTTAAAAAATTAATCAGCAAAGAAGCAGAAGTTGTCATTTTTACCTAAAAACATTCTAAAACACTCCTTATATTTAAATATAGGCCAGAAGTTGTCTTTTTTTTATCTGAAAACATTCTAAAACACTCCTTGTATTTAAATGTAGGCCAGAGGTTGTCATTTTTTTTAAACTTGAAAACATTCTAAAAACACTCCTTGTAATTAAGTATAGGCCAGAAGTTGTCATTATTTTACCTGAAAACATTCTAAAACAGTCCTTGTAATTAAGTATAGGCCAGAAGTTGTCATTTTTTTTTACGTAAAAACATTCTTAAACACTCCTTGTATTCAAGTATGGGCCCAGTTCTCTGGAAACCATACATCACTGCAGATACCCGGATTCCTTCTCGACAAAACTTTCTTTATTTCAAGTGCGCACGGATAGACTGTAAAGCACGCAAATAAGGCACTGTACGTCCTGAGAGAGTGAATTAAAGTTCATTGCTGAAACCAGATGTAATGGGTCATCTAGATATGACATCAATGCACGGGGCTGCAAAATTGTGTCCTCTTGCCAATCAAGACATCAACACCTCGTATATTCCCAACTCTTTTTTCTCCAACACAGCCTTTCACAAGCATTTCCTCTTGCACATATAATATTTTCTAATTATCTACTAGGTTATATTACTGGGCAG
>CM065728.1:73636401-73666401 GCA_033310375.1 Conus canariensis | reverse complement strand
AACCAACAATCGAGGCCTTCAGGGCACCAAACGGAAATCCAGCAAAGTGTGTATCCGAGAACGATATTGAGTAAAACCTTTCAAAATGTGTGCATCAAATGATACGATAATAGAATTACAATTAAACAGAACAATCAAACCAAATACATTATTTATAAATGCATCGGCGAATGACTCATTCACAGTGTTATCCACAAAATATGGGTTAAACACATCAGAGTTCAATCAACCAATCCAGCGTTCACGGTGCCAAACAAAAATCCTGTATTAGATGATCTCCTGTCTCAAGTGGGATATGATGCGTCCCTGTATTTTTACGACTACTGTATTTGATGAAACGAACGGATATTTCTCCAGCCATCTTTGGGGTAGAAAAAAAAGAGGGAACCACGGAAATCGTGTACAGTGGGTGGAGGGGGGGGGGGAGATAAGGGGCGGGGGAGTGAGTGGGGGAAGGCATCCTTCAACAGAAGGTAAGGTCATAAAGATCGTTTATACCGGTGAGAAGGTACAAGTCTTTCGACCCGACAACAATGAAGTAAACTCTATATAAAGTCCACAAGAATCGCTCGATTCCCTTTGCACCCTCCTATTAACAAATTGTACCCATTTCAATTACACTGGCAATTTTCACTTCAACTCTATAGAAAATCAAACAAAGTCGCGCTATTTCTTTTACATCCCCCCCCCCCTCCCACCTTCCGAATATAGAAGCTGTACGCATTTTCAGTTATACTGTAAGTTTCACTTTGCTTCTCTGTTTACCTAAACGTGCGTGCGTGCGTGTGTGCTTGCCTGCGTGCGTGCGTGCGTGCGTGCGTGTGTGCTGCGTGCGTGTGTGTGTGTGTGTATGTGTGTGTGTGTGTGTGTGTGTGTGTGTATGTGTGTGTGTGTGTGTGTGTGTGTGTATGTGTGTGTGTGTGTGTGTGTGTGTGTGGTGTGTGTGTGTGTGTGTGTGGATATTATGCATGACGATCCAGTGGACGTGTCTGTGACCGATGTACACCAAAAACATGACACACAAAATAGCAGACCCCCTTTCCCAGTGCCATTTCATGTTAATGTGTCCTAAATAGGCCACACTTCGCAGGAAATTCATACCCTTGTAGGATTATCGTTTTCCGTCAGAATTGAAGATACAGTTATTAGGTAGAGATATGTCAAACGAATTGTTATTCAAAGTTGCAGTGTACATCACTGAAGCCTTTAAATTAAGGAAGGAAAACCTCTGTCTATAACTGATTCGTAAGGAAAAACGTTTACTTGTGTTGCTCATAAAATTTGCCGTGTATTTCTTGTTTATTTGTCATTATACTCTTTGAAACTCACCTATACCATGCTAATTATGTGCAAATCAGTTCTCCTGTTCATATAGGCCAGAGGGCCTGCAAAAACGGAATATAAACCATTATTATTATTACTATCATCATCATCATTATTATTATTATTATTATTATTATTATCACCCCTTTTTCCAGTGAATGGACCAGTGAGTGGAGCAATCACCGAGTAATACACAAAATAAACATTGCACGTGTCCAACTCGTAGAAGAGGAGACAAAAGTACAGGTCAACAATTGCACCATGGACAGGGTGACGGGAGAAAAGCATGCTTTCTGCACACCTCGTCAGGTCAATGACTGATCCATCGCACATCAAGGTCAACCCCCACAATGTCAAATGGCTACAATCGCGCAGGGTAACATACACAAACCTTGCCCAGTTTGTACAACCAGAGTCCATTACACTGGAAATCCAGAAAAAAAGGCTCTCTGATCTCCTTTGACCCTTAAATGAATACAAGAATGAATGAATAAATGAGATGGGAAAAAAAGACTGGTAATATACCTTGCTTTAAAGCACACACTGGATGGAGCTCCACCCATCGACAAAAGTGCATGTGCGCGTGCGCGCGTGAGAGACAGAGAGAGAGAGAGAGGGGGGGGGAGAGGGGGTGGAGAGAGAGAGTGTGTGTGTTTACCAAGTGTTAAACCATGGTAGAATCACTAACTGTCAATAGTAAAGAAGTTAATCAGGTATTCAACAAAAAATGTGTCAAGGTAGACATCACTGTCAACAGTGTCAGTATGTATGAAGCCAAGAAGAACCTCTGGAGAGAGCTGGACAGCCGAAGGTCCCCAGACCAGACAAGTGTGTCAGCCCTGAACTTCTTACACTCTGAGAGGGCCGGACCGCTTCCAAATCCTGACGCCTACATACCATTCTGATGCCAACTTTTTCCTCCTTTTTTAACCTGGCTCTGCCGGGATTCGAACCCGTCTCAGCGCGTGCCTTTTTAGACGGATGTCTTACCCACATCGCTATCGCGCACCTGTTCTGACTTGGGAAAGTTCAGCCTGATGAAGTTCACTTTTGTTTCTCCTCGACCAGATCCACGGAGACTCTTTTCCGATTGTTTCTTTGAAATTCATTTCCTAACTGCTCCCATCCTCCCAAACCCTCGCCACCCCTCCTCCTCTCCCCCCTTTCCCGTTCAACACACATACACATGTACCACTTCTATCCCACCCTCACCATCCCTTCCCTCTTGCCCGTCTACCCTTCCGTCTTCTGACCGATGTGTGTGTGCGTGCGTGCGTGCGTGCGTGCATGTGTGTATGTGTGTGTGTGTGCCTGCGTGCCTGCGTGCGCCCAAGAGAGAGAGAGAGAGAGAGAGAGAGAGAGAGAGAGAGAGAGGGAGAGAGAGAGAGAGAGAGAGTGTGTGTGTGTGTGTGTGTGTGTGTGTGTGTGTGTGTGTGTGTGTGTGGGGTGTGTGTGCGTGTGTGTGTGTATGTGTGTGTGTAAAAGAGAGGGAGAGATAGTGGAGGATGAGTTTACAAGCTAAGGGGAAAAAAAAACACTGACAAAGGACAGAAAAAGAAACAAAACAAGAAGTAAGAGAAGAAAGAAAAAGACAAGAACAAGAAATAACAGAATCAGAGCAAAACCAAACAAACATAATAACAACAACATAAACAAAACAAACCCGCGAACCAACCAACAAACAAACTGTACGTATCCTACCTGCTTCAAGAGAAAAAAAAACAGCCCACACTCCGTTCCACTGCATTGAAGACCAAAAAGAAAAAAAAAAAAAAAAAAACAATCGGACTTAGTTCTGCGGCATTGAAGCGAGCTCTCACCGCCACACGAAGTCACACAGTCGCAGACGGTCGATGTGAAATAGCCGAGCTCACGCTCCACCCCGAACAAACCCTCTGACACCGGCACTTACCTCCCCTCTGACGGCAGCTAATGGCCGGTTCACTCGCCAGTTGTCCCACCTCGGTGCTGTCCGCTCCACCCTCGCCCTGTCCAATCGATTGAGACCCCCCCCCCCTTCCGCCATCCCACCCCCACCCCCCTAATCGGCACCGACACGCTCTTGGTTTCCAGTCATAACAGTCTGGCTGGCACAACTGTTAGGGACTGAAGGATAGGTGTGACAGGGAGGGAGAGGGGGAAAGAAGGAAGGGCGGGGGGGGGGGGGGGTTGAGAGAAGAGAGCGTGGGAAGGGGTGGGGGGGTGGGGTGGGGGTGGGGTGGGAGCGAAGACGCGCTGTTATTAGCAGGAGACTGGGTGATTATTATTATTGTGCTGAACAATAAGTCATAATTTTGTTCCCTGGCAAAGAGGGTGGGAAAGATAAGATCGTCGATAGGTGTAAACCACCACCACCACCACCACCACCACCACCGCCACCACCACCACCACAGCGATCTCGAAGAGGTGTGGGATTTCCGGGGTTTTTTTGTGTTTTTTTTTTCATAAATATTGTTGCTGTGTTTGCTTTCGTTTTGTTTTATGGATGTATTGTAGTCTGTAAAGCTGGTTTCATTGTTCCTGTTTCCGTGGTCACTGGTACCTTTTCCTGTCACATTGTCTCTTCCTGTCACAATGTTGGAGTTATTTGAGGCTGAATACATGGAACACTCAATATTCTCATGGCATTACTTGCGTCTGCAGAGAAAACATTTCTGTGCATCATCAATGCTTAGTGTTGACCTCGCTCTATCAGGAGAAAGGTATTGAGATAAATACCTTTGATGATGTCAATACTGTCTTGTACGGTCCATATGTTGCTGAAATTGCTATGGTTATTTCGCAATCACAGGGTGCAACATTTTTGTAAAGATCAACAATTTTGTTTACCACTAGGGTATGTCACTTATGTAAATATGCATAAATCAGATGTGGGTTTGAAAGTACTTACATGGATTATAAGTTGAGCGTGGATATGTTTGTTTGTTTGTTTGTTTTCATAAGTGTCTAATATCATCTGACGACGAAAAGACATTATATAAACCACTGAACTGAACTGATCACAATGTTTGTCAGTTCCGGTCACATTGTTTGACAATTCCTGTCACATTGTTTGACAGTTTCTGTCACATTGTTTGATAGTTCCTGTCACATTGTCTGGTCCTGTCACATTGTTTGACAGTTCCTGTCACATTGTCTGGTTCTGTCACATTGTTTGACAGTTCCTGTCACATTGTCTGGTCCTGTCACATTGGTCCTGTCACATTGTTTGACAGTTCCTGTCACATTGTCTGGTCCTGTCACATTGGTCCTGTCACATTATTTGACATTTCCTGTCACATTGTTTGACAGTTCCTGTCACATTGTCTGTTCCTGTCACATTGTTTGACAGTTCCTGTCACAGTGTTTGACTGATCCTGTCACATAGTTTGACAGTTCCTGTCACACTGTTTGACAGTTCCTGTCACATTGTCTGGTCCTGTCACATTGGTCCTGTCACATTATTTGACATTTCCTGTCACATTGTTTGACAGTTCCTGTCACATTGTCTGTTCCTGTCACATTGTTTGACAGTTCCTGTCACGTTGTTTGACAGTTCCTGTCACGTTGTTTGACAGTTCCTGTTACATTGTCTGTTCCTGTCACATTGTTTGACAGTTCCTGTCACAGTGTTTGACTGATTCTGTCACATTGTTTGACAGTTCCTGTCATATTGTTTGACTGATTCTGTCACATTGTTTGACAGTTCCTGTCGCATTGTCTGTTCCTGTCACATTGTTAAACAGTTTCTGTCACATTGTTTGTCAGTTCCTGTCACAATATTTGACTGATCCTGTCACACTGACGGACTCTTCCTGTCAAACGGTAGTGATAGTTACTGTCACGCTGATTTGACTGATCCTGTCATACTGATTTAACTGATCCTGTCACACTGATTGATTCTTTCTGTCAAACGGTCGTGGCAGTTCCTGTCACGCTGATTTGATTGATCCTGTCATACTGATTTGACTGACCCTGTCATACTGATTTGACTGATTCTGTCACACTGATTTGACTGTTCCTGTCACACTGATTGACTGATCTTGTCATACTGATTTGACTAATCCTGTCACACAGATTTGACTGATCCTGTCACACTGATTTGACTGATCCTGTCATATTGATTTGACTGATTCTGTTACACTGATTTGACTGATCTTGTCACACTGATTTGACTGATCCTGTCACACTGATTTGTCTGGTTCTGTCACACTGATTTGACTAATCCTGTCACACTGATTTGACTGATCCTGTCACACTGATTTGACTAATCCTGTCACATTGATTTGACTGATCCTGTCACACTGATTTGACTGATCGTGTCATACTGATCTGACTGATCGTGTCATACTGATCTGACTGATCGTGTCATACTGATCTGACTGATCCTGTCATGCTGATCTGACTGATCCTGTCATACTGATCTGACTGATCGTGTCATACTGATCTGACTGATCCTGTCATGCGATTGTGTCATACTGATCTGACTGATCCTGTCACAATGATTTGACTAATCCTGTTACACTGATTGGACTGATCCTGTCACAATGATTTGACTGACCCTGTCACGCTGATTTGACTGATCCTGTCAGACTGATTTGACTTATATTGTCACTGTGACTGTTTGTGTGACATTCATTTGAATGTCCCTATCAGTTTGTATTGAATGAAACTGTCACACTGATTTGAATAATCCTGTCACACTGTTTGAATAATCCTGTCACACTAATTTGAATAATCCTGTCACACTGATTTGAATAATCCTGTCACACTGATTTGAATATTCCTGTCACATTGATTTGAATAATCCTGCCACACTGATTTGAATAATCCTGTCACACTGATTTGTCTGATTCAGTCAGGCTGCGTGCGCTCGCGCACGAGCGCGCGCGCACGCACGCACACACACACACACACACACACACACACACACACACACACACACACACACACACACACCACACTACACACACACACACACACACACACACACACACACACACACACACACACACACACACACACACACACACACACAAGTGTGTGTGCGCGCGCGCGGCATTCAAATATAGAGAGAAGATTAATCGTCCCGTGATTCCTCAAGTAAGTACTACAAGAGTTCGTTCCGTTGAATGATGTCCTTCTTCTTCTTCTTCTACTTCTTCTTCTTCTTCTTCACTGCATGGTTCATGAATGATTTGCAGATTGGTAACACAGCGGTTCTATATGTCATTTGACCTTCAACCTCGGCATTTGACACTGATTTGGTTTCACTTTATTATATATAGTATAGATCCTGTCCGTCGCGCTCCAGTTTGAGTTATGGACCCTGATACAGGTCAACATGACATGGTTTGGATCAGTTGATGTATCACTTGGAGTCGGGTCTCCTTCACGGGTTCTGGGTCCTCTTGTCATACTGGCTGAATCACATTGGTACGGGTACATGTGGGTACATCTCCTTCATGCTTTTTTTAAAATATGAATCTGTGTGTGGTGTGTGTGTGTGTGTGTGTGTGTGTGTGTGTGTGTGTGTGTGTATGCGCGCGCGCGCGCGCGTTTGTGTGTGTGGTGTGTGGTGTGTGTGTGTGTGTGTGTGTGTGTGTGTGTGTGTGTGTGTGGGGACACACACACACACACACACACACACACACACACAACACACACACACACACACACACAGATAAACGGACAGACAGACAGACAAACGGACACACACACACATAGGCGCGCGCACACACACATCCGCACCACACACACACACACACACACACACACACACACACACACACACACACACACACACACACATTCTTTTTCCCTCTTCCGACTCCACGTTTAATCCCCATACTGAACTCTTTCTCTGTCTATCTCAACGCCCCATTCTTGCTTCTCTACTGACTAATGTCTCTGCACTAAATCTGTCTGTATCTTTACACACACCCTTTCTTTTTCTCGTACTGACGTACTTTATTTGCCACTCTGCCTTACACTGTCTGCTTGTCTCTGTATACACCCCCCTTTCTTTAAACAGTTTGAAGAGAGTACTTATATAGCGCCTATCCCCAGCCAAAGACCAAGCTCTAAGCACTTTACAATCCGCATTCTCGTTTACACAACGGGCTGCCTACCTGGGTAGTGCCGACTGAAGAGCTGCCTGCCGGCGCATCATTCAGTCGTTTCCCGTGTCATTCAGTCAATATCGTTCAGTCAGTTTAACAACTCTTTCATTCTTTCGAGTTTTCACGCAGAGTGAATGCTGTGTGTAACGTGTCATACATACCAACGGCCAAACTGGCCTTCTCTTCCGAAAGTTGGTGATGGGATTTTACGTGTGTACAAGATGTTAAGCGTGCGTTCACACACGGAACCTCGGTTTATAGTCTCATTCGAAGGACTGTTGGGGAAATGGAGTCAGAACCAATGTTAACTCCAAGGGAAAAATCGGAGGGAAACGGCCCGGTGGAGATTCGAACCCGCAACCCCAGGATCACCAAGATTACCAGTCCGGCGTTCTACCATCCAAGCTATTCCTAGACCCAAACATTCCTTTTCTATGTGTGTCTGCAGACTCTTTCTCTTTGTCTCTAAACCACACCTCTTTCATGTGTCTATTGACTTCCTTTCTGTGTCTATCAATACATCCCTTCTTTTTGTCTCTGCACCGACCACCTCTCTTTGTCTCTTCAATATACCCACCCCCCTTTGTTTATCATTTGATACAGTCCCTCTCTTAGTCTCGTACTGACCACTTCTCTTTGTCTTTCAATACACCCACCCCCCTTTGTTTATCATTTGATACAGTCCCTCTCTTAGTCTCTGTACTGACCACTTCTCTTTGTCTTTCAATACACCCACCCCCCTTTGTTTATCATTTGATACAGTCCCTCTCTTTGTCTCTGTACTGACCACCTCTCTTTGTCTTCCAATACACCCACCCCCCTTTGTTTATCATTTGATACAGTCCCTCTCTTTGTCTCTGTACTGACCACCTCTCTTTGTCTTCCAATACACCCACCCCCTTTGTTTTATCATTTGATACGTCCCTCTCTTTGTCTCTGTACTGACCCCTCTCTTTGTCTTTCAATACACCTCCTTTTCTTTGTCTCTTAAAACAGCTCCTCTCTTTGTCTCTTGATAAACCCCTCTCTTTGTATATCGACACACCCTCTCTTTCTTTGTCTCTGGATGGATCCCTCCTGTTGGTCTTCCTTCTAACCCCCACTCTCTTGAGACACCTTCTCTCTGTTTCTCTTAAGACATCCCTATATTTGCGTCTTAATACATCCCCCTCTCTCTCTCCCTCTGTGTGTGTGTGTGTGTGTGTGTGTGTGTGTGTGTGTGTGTGTGTGTGTGTGGTGTGTGCGTGCGTGCGTGCGTGCGTGGTGTGTGTGTGTGTGTGTGTGTGTGTGTGTGTGTGTGTGTGTGTGTGTGTGTGTGTGTGTGTGTGTGTGTGTGTGTGTGTGTGTGTGTGTGTGTGTGTGTGATTCTTAATATGCCTCGTCTCGTCACGCACATCGTCTCCTTGTCTAATGATACACGTTCTCTCTTTTTCTCTGGATACAACCCTTCCCCTTATCTCTCCATACAGTCACTCTCTTTTTCACTTGATACACTTTGTCTCTTTGTTTCTCTGATTTCTCTTAACACACTCTTTCTCTTTGTCTTATGACAAACAATACTGTCTTTGCCTCTAGACTGACCTCTTCTCTTGTCTGTTCACACAAACGCTCTCTTTGTTTCTCATACACCCATCTTGTCTTTTAAAACACAGCATTGTCTTTTAAATATTCCACCTCTTTGTCTTTTAATACACAGCATGACAAACTCTCTCTTTGTTTCTTCATACACTCCACCTGTTGATCTTTTAAAACACAGCATTGTCTTCTAAAATATCCCATCTCTTTGTCTTATCACAGCATTGTCTTTTAATATCCATCTCTTTGTCTTTTAATTCACAGCATTGTCTTTTAATATGTCCCATCTCTTGGTCTTTAATAAACGCATTGTCTTTAATATGTCCCATCTCTTTGTCTTTAAATTCACAGCATTGTCTTTTAATATCCATCTCTGTCTTTAATAAACGGCATCTTAAGCCATCTCTTGTCTTTTAATTCACAGCATTGTCTTTTAATATGTCCATCTCTTGTCTTTTAATAAACGCATTGTCTTTTAATATGTCCCATCTCTTGGTCTTTTAATTCACAGCATTGTCTTTTAATATGTCCCATCTCTTGGTCTTTTAATTCACAGCATTGTCTTTTAATATGTCCCATCTCTTGGTCTTTTAATTCACAGCATTGTCTTTTAATATGTCCCATCTCTTGGTCTTTTAATAACGGCATTGTCTTTTAATATGTCCCATCTCTTGGTCTTTTAATAAACGGCATTGTCTTTTAATATGTCCCATCTCTTTGTCTTTTAATAAACGGCATTGTCTTTTAATATGTCCCATCTCTTGTCTTTTAATAAACGGCATTGTCTTTTAATATGTCCCATCTCTTGTCTTTTAATAAACGGCATTGTCTTTTAATAGTCCCATCTCTTGTCTTTTAATAAACGCATTGTCTTTTAATATGTCCCATCTCTTGTCTTTTAATAAACGGCATTGTCTTTTAATATGTCCATCTCTTTGTCTTTTAATAAACGGCATTGTCTTTTAATATGTCCCATCTCTTGTCTTTTAATAAACGGCATTGTCTTTTAATATGTCCCATCTCTTGTCTTTTAATAAACGGCATTGTCTTTTAATATGTCCCATCTCTTTGTCTTTTAATAAACGGCATTGTCTTTTAATATGTCCCATCTCTTGGTCTTTTAATAAACGGCATTGTCTTTTAATGTATCTCATCTCTTGGTTTTTTTTCATGAATCCCATTGTCTTTTGATAGCCCCATCTCCTTTGTTTTGCTTCATCCCCTCTCAATCCATCTCCTCTCTTTGTCTCTACAACACCCTCTACTCTTTGTCCTTCAAGCAGCCCTCTCTTTGTTTAACCACAAGTTGTTCTTTTTGCCGCTTTGTATACCTTCTCTCTTGTCTCCCCACCGACCCCCTCTCTTTGTACCCCCCCTCTCTCTCTCTCTCTCTCTCTCTCTCTCTCTTTGTCCTTTAACACAGCCCTCTCTCCAATTACTCCATCTCTCTCAGAGTGAAGCAACCAATCTCGGTTGGTGTTGGAGATTTTTGTAAGCAGTTCTGACAGTCCAGTTCACTCGTCCAGTCATTGGGGCAAGTCTTTATTTCAAAGCCCAGCTGTGACACAAACAGAAACACATACAAACACACACAACGAATCCGG
The DNA here is from genome assembly GCA_033310375.1 of Conus canariensis. Lineage (NCBI taxonomy): Eukaryota > Metazoa > Mollusca > Gastropoda > Neogastropoda > Conidae > Conus > Conus canariensis. The sequence continues at coordinate 73,655,798 of CM065728.1, read as the reverse complement.
ACTAGAGACATGCACGGAAATGTCACAGAAAGCATTCCGAGACCTGCCAGAGAAATGGACACAGAGCGTTCTACCGACCATGGTAACCAGTACAGAACACCTTTAACAAAAGAAATGGTTATGACACAGTACCATCACTACGCAATAACAAAAAACACTGGCCAAATGTTATTAGAGTGGATTAAAAGTCGAACCGCTTTGTCTTTATAACATGCAGCATTATAGCATACCATGGGTAACAATCTGTCCTACATTTGCTGGCTGAAGAGGTACATTTTTAGGGCAAACTAGCGGACTGGATTAAAGTATACAGCTATTGTGTTCGGTAAATGTGTTCTTACTTTTCAATCAGAATTTTAGAGACATAAACAGAACCAGCGATGGATCAGAAGTAGTACATTTTCTGCGTAGTCTTTTAATTTTATCCTATACCATTCGTTCTTTCACTGTGATTAAGCGTTCTGGACTTCATGAAACTGGTTCTTAAATACAGAATCGGACTTCTTGGCAGTATTCTGGGCGGTAAACAGGACAGATTGTTCCATATGTTCGAATGTCTTCACCATGAAGGTTGGGGTTTTGTTTAAAACACACATGTCACAGTCACTGACAGATCCTATCAGATACATACAACACAGTCACCTGAACAACAATTACACATGTCACAACCAGATTTATATTGAAAAAAGGGGGGTACTTTCCACTACGTCAAATATTTCAAATTTATGCCGTGTTCTGTTATTTTCCATGGTGTGTGTTCAAAAAAAGAAAGACATCTTGTTCACTATTCATCTTAACAACAATGTCTTTGCAAGTGTAGACACACTGTAACGGTGTAAGCAAATCGATATGCTGATATCTTTGTGTTAGTATCTTTTGTGTTTGCAGAATCCTTATTTACACCGAACAGATGTTCCAAAATTCATCAGCTGTATGAAAGACTAGCTTTAATCTAAGATGGTTAAATGTGCTAAGTGTATTCGTGTCATAATAAAGATAATGACGTCATATTTGACGGTGTCTACCATTCCTTCTGTTACTCTGTCCCTGTCTGGCTACCCTTTTTTTTCTCTAACTCCTGCTGTCTCAGTATTTAAACAAACTTAATAAAAGGAAAGTTACTATACCGCCCAACGACAGAAACAAGCAAATTGCAAGACAATCACGACGCGTTTCGACCTCCTTGGTCATCTTCGGGCAAGATAAACTATATTCAAGACAATGAAAACGAAGAACCGATTTTTTTCTATCCCATCTTCTGTGCCACCTCAGTAGCATTGCACCCACGCCGCTCATTGTGATTCCCTGTCCACAGTCAGCCTGGCCCGGCCCTCCGCATCCCCAGCACCGTCAGTCCACAAGGAGCAGTCAATGTCAAGTCTTCATGGGGCAACCCACCGGAGGAGACACTGCGCTGCTGCTGAGTCACTTTGGTGGTGTTCAGTGGCCCCTGTTCTGATCCAACACACGCAGGACACCACATAATAAGCCCCCTACTAGCGTTTCTGTCTGGCGGCCATTCTTCCTACCACATGGACAACAGATAAGTCACTCTTCGTTCTTTGTTTGTACTGTCCTAAATGTTAAACGTGATCTGTTTTTTTTTTGCCTGAAGAAGACCCAAGAGGTCAAAATGCATCGTGTCTTGTCATGTGCTTTGTTTGTCAATGTCATTGGCGGTAACTAACCCCCTCTCTTTCTAAATTTTGCTTCGTTCTCCGCCATCAGTCACTCCGTTTTGAAACCCCTACTGACGACAATAATTGCTTAGTCGCGAAGCCGGTGTGAGTGAGCTCTCCCTCCGGAGGGCGCCACCAAGTCCGTCCAACGACAGCTCTCATGAATTAGCCAATACCGGAGATCCCGACGGAGTCAAATCAAGGCCATAGACGCGGAGAAGACATTGAAACAGGTCACCATGAGAGCAGGGCATGAAGGGCCACAGAGTTTGAGACTTCTTTTTAATGCTGATCGGTGAAGATGAGGATGATGAAGATGATGCTACGGATTTCCATTCCAGTCTGAGACTACATGACAGGGCTGTACTCTACGCTTCCTTTCATAATATATCCCGTCGTCAACCAGGCCCGAGAAATACAGTCACCTTCAGTGTTGGACAGGAAATTTGAGGAATACTGTCTGAGACGCATCCATTTAGTGGATGAAACTCGACTGAGTGGTCCCAGTCTTGTGAGCCCGTGGCAAACTCAACTCTGGGTTGGAGCAGGTCGGGGCAGAAAAATCCCACATAGCTCTGATGGGAGTCGAACCCACGACCTTCCAGCCAGGAGTGCGTGACTCTAACCACTTCGCCACGGCGGCTGGTAAGAGCCAATAGTTTGTTGTTGTTTTTTATTTGGTGGTTCGTTCTTCGTTTTCATCGTCTTTGCTTGTTTCTTTCGCTCGGAGGTATAGTGACCTTTCTTTTACGTTTGATTCAGTTTCCGTCTGTGGTCACCTCACTTAACTCTGCCACAGGGATTGTTATTGTACCTATTGCTGTTCATGACGATGTGATTTTCTGGTCACCTCACTTAACTCTGCCATAGGGATTGTTATTGTGCCTATTGCTGTTCATGACGATGTGATTTTCTGGTCACCTCACTTAACTCTGCCATAGGGATTGTTATTGTGCCTATTGCTGTTCATGACGATGTGATTTTCTGGTCACCTCACTTAACTCTGCCATAGGGATTGTTATTGTGCCTATTGCTGTTCATGACGATGTGATTTTCTGGTCACCTCACTTAACTCTGCCATAGGGATTGTTATTGTACCTATTGCTGTTCATGACGATGTGATTTTCTTCCGCAAGCCATTCTCTGTGGTGTTTGTGCATGTTTTTGTAACTGGCTTTGACTCCGCTTGGAGCAACTTTTGGAAGTAAAAGTCTGAAAATTAATCATTCATTAGTAATTTACGGTACGTTAGCAATAACAATAGCAACAATAATAACAACTACCACCACCACCATAAATACAACAACAACAACGACAACAATAAAAAAAATGATAATGATAATAATAACAATGATAATAATAATAACAATAACAACAACAACAAGAATGTTTTAACAATAATAGTAATGACGATGATCATGAAGAAAAGACATATTTCCCTAGCACCATAATAAAGTTACTTGTCCATTGCACTTTACAATCAGAGTATAGCACAGGTAAAATATCAACACTTACATAACCACGTGAACAAACAAAACTGACTTGTAAATATGTAACACTATAAATAGACATAAACATGTATCCCTGTATCACGAATACCAAAAGATCACACCTAAAAACAGTGAACAGTGGTCTCATACAATGAGCTAGGCTCTAGCACCTTCACGATTTGGACAATGACAACATGACAATCAGACCACGGCATAAACGATGATGGATTGTCTTTGGACAGAACTGTTGACCATGTCAGTTTTCGATGATTTTCAGGTAACAAGGTTTTCACTATGACGTTCACCACATACAAGAGAGTTCCAGACAGTTGAGAAAGTACATGGGAGGAAGGCAGATATCTCACTTTGTCTACGACGTACAGACAGAATATAAGCGTCATCACAAGATCATCAGAGGTGTGTGGGGCGAATACAGGCAGACAGAATGCCAGAAAAATACAGACGAGGTCTGAGAAAAATGGTAGTGGAAAACAGAAACTTTGTTGGGAATCTCCATTTGTTTACAGCAAGCAATTGAAGAGGATTTTTTTAGAAGAAGTGAAACAGGATCACGCATTTCAAAAAAAAAAAAAAAGAGAAGAAATCAGGTAGCTGAATTTTGCACTTCATGAATCTCAGTGATAAAGTACAGCGGACGATCTCAGGGTTCAAGTCTGCCACAGAACAAGCAAGGCTTTGTGCAACCTCTGTGCTTAGCATTGAATCCTCTGTGCTTAGCATTGAATCCTCTGTGCTTAGCATTGAATCCTCTGTGCTTAGCAATGAATCATTGGCTTATCTGAACGAATCGTAACACATTTATTAAAAAAAAAAAAAAAAAAAATTGTCGCATTTTCGGTATTCATCGAGCAATTGCCTTCCTTAGTTTGTCATTCAAGATTTACGCATATTGCCCGTAAACCTTTATCTCTTCACCTCTGTGTTTTCACAGGTGAGTCATTGTCCACAGTGACTAGACAGTTGAGACAACGTTCTGTATGTCCAGAAGTCCCGTCACTTCACAGTGGCATTACACTTCTACTGCTCTGTCCAGCTTCCCTCCCACATCACACCTAGCTGGAGATGCTCTGCCACACAGCTCATCCAGACATGTTGTCACACAGCTGTATGCACACACGTTCTGTCCCGCAACCCTATCCAGGGATGTTGTGTCATTTAGCCACATACAAAATACAATCTGCCACACAGCCACACACAGAAACGTTATACATCCAGTCCAGAGACGTTCTGTCCCACGGACACACGCACAGATGCTCTGTCCGACTGCCACACGCACACATCCGTCTGTCACACAGCCATATACACACACGTTGTGTCACACAGCCATATACAGACATGTTGTGTCACACAGCCATATACAGACACGTTGTGTCATACAGCCATATACAGACACGTTGTGTCATACAGCCATATACAGACACGTCGTGTCATACAGCCATATACAGACACGTTGTGTCACACAGCCACATCCACACACGTTGTGTCACAACGCTATATCTAGTCACTTTTTTGTCACAACGCCATGTCTAATCGCCTTTTGTCACAACGCCATGTCTAATTGCCTTTTGTCACAACGCCATATCTAGTCACTTTGTGTCACAACGCCATATCTAATCGCCTTTTGTCACAACGCCATATCTAATCGCCTTTTTCACAACGCCATATCTAGTCACTTTTTGTCACAACGCCATATCTAGTCACTTTGTGTCACAACGCCATATCTAGTCACTTTTGTCACAACGCCATATCTAATCGCCTTTTGTCACAACGCCATATCTAGTCACTTTTTGTCACAACGCCATATCTAGTCACTTTTTGTCACAACGCCATATCTAATCGCCTTTTGTCACACAGCCATATCTAGTCACTTTTTGTCACAACGCCATATCTAATCGCCTTTTGTCACAACGCCATATCTAATCGCCTTTTGTCACAACGCCATATCTAGTCACTTTTTGTCACAACGCCATATCTAGTCACTTTTTGTCACAACGCCATATCTAATCGCCTTTTGTCACAACGCCATATCTAATCGCCTTTTGTCACAACGCCATATCTAGTCACTTTTTGTCACAACGCCATATCTAGTCACTTTTTGTCACAACGCCATATCTAGTCACTTTTTGTCACAACGCCATATCTGGTCACTTTTTGTCACAATGCCATATCTAGTCATTTTTTGTCACAACGCCATATCTAGTCACTTTGTGTCACAACGCCATGTCTAATTGCCTTTTGTCACAACGCCATATCTAGTCACTTTTTGTCACAACGCCATATCTAATCGCCTTTTGTCACAACGCCATATCTAGTCACTTTGTGTCACAACGCCATATCTAATCGCCTTTTGTCACAACGCCATATCTAGTCACTTTTTGTCACAACGCCATATCTAGTCACTTTTTGTCACAACGCCATATCTAGTCACTTTTTGTCACAACGCCATATCTGGTCACTTTTTGTCACAATGCCATATCTAGTCACTTTTTGTCACAACGCCATATCTAGTCACTTTTTGTCACAACGCCATATCTAGTCACTTTGTGTCACAACGCCATGTCTAATTGCCTTTTGTCACAACGCCATATCTAGTCACTTTTTGTCACAACGCCATATCTAGTCACTTTTGTGACACAGCTGCCCCCACAGGTTCGTACACATAGCCACATTTACACGTGTTGTGTCATACAGCCACATCTACACGTGTTGTGTCACATAGCCACATCTACACGTGTTGTGTCACACAGCCACATCTACACGTGTTGTGTTACACAGCCACATCTGCACGTGTTGTGTCACACAGCCACATCTGCACGTGTTGTGTCACACAGCCACATCTGCACGTGTTGTGTCACACAGCCACATCTGCACGTGTTGTGTCACACAGCCACATCTACACGTGTTGTGTCACACAGCCACATCTGCACGTGTTGTGTCACACAGCCACATCTACACGTGTTGTGTCACACAGCCACACATACACGTGTTCTCTCGCACAGTCAGCCACATATGTTCTATCACACAGCCACATCTACACATGTTCTCTCACATAGTCAGCCACATCGACATGTGTTGTGTCAAACATCCACATCTACACGTGTTGTGTCACACAGCCACATCTGCACGTGTTGTGTCATACAGCCACATCTGAACGTGTTGTGTAACACAGCCACGTCTACACGTATTCTCTCACATAGTCAGCCACATATGTTCTGTCACACAGCGACATCTACACGTACTCTCTCACATAGTCAGCTACCTATGTTCTTTCATACAGCTACATTTACACTTGTTCTCTCACACAGTCATAGCCACATACGTTTTGTCACACATCCACATCCTCACCCAAGACAGCAACTATTCAAGTCAAGCTTAAAAGATTTCCAGCCAAACCCAGAAACCCAAGCGAAACAATAGTCTCAATATGCAAATGTTCTGATACATGCAACTGGTGTTTGAACCAAGGCCAAAAATGTTAAAAGCAAATCACAATTTTTTTTTAAACCAGACAACAACCATTCCAGCCAAGTCAATAAACATTCTACCCGAGACAACAAATATTCTGACAGGGCAAATATGTTCTGACCGGGTCAATAAGCATTCTAACCAGGTCACAAACATTCTAATCAAGATCACAAACATTTGGACCGAGTTAACAAATACGGAAACCAAGCCCACAAATACGCTGTCGAAATACTGAAAGGAAGCCAAGCAAACTGATATTAAAACCAAAATGTTTGCCATAAAGGCAATACATACTCTCACAGCAATAAAATGTTCCGAGAATACCAGAACTTTCTCGAACAAAGCCAACAAATATTCAAAGCAAAGCTTGCAACTGTTGGAACCAAGTCAACAAATATTCTATCACGAAAACATGAATACTGACCATGCTAACAAATGTATTTAAAAAAAAAAAAAAAAAATTAAAAGAAGCAGAAAGATACAATAGCCAACCCCCCCCCCCCCCCCCCCCCAAAAAAAAAAAAAGTTACCCCGAGCTAGCAAATATGACCAAACTAATAAAATGTTCTTACAAAGCTAACAAATGTTCTGAGCCAATAGAAATCTACTGTAACAAAGCCAGCAAATATCTAACAAGCGAACACTTTTTTTTTTTTGAAAAAAGCAAAAAAAAAAAAAAAAAAAAAAAAAAAACCAATGCGAACAAATATTTTTTTGGAAAAAGCAAAGAAACAGTCTAATCAAGAAACAAATGTTACAACTGAGCTATCGAATACTTTAAGCCAAGCCAACAAATACAGAAATCAATCCAACAAATTTTCGAACTAAAGCAAACAAATTTTCGAAAAAAAAAAAAATTGTCCAGCCAAGCCAACAAATCCATCAACGAAGCTAACAAATAGTCTGACCAATCCAACGACTATTCTAGCTAACCCAATGAATAATCTTATGAACACAGTAATTCTTCCTGATGGACCTGCAAATTATCAAACCAAGCCCAACAATATTTTTAAAAGTGAAGCACGCAAGTATTCTGATTAAGCCCGCAAATATTCCAATCAAGCCAGCAAGCATGTAAATCAAACAGGCAAGTATTCATGAAAGCAAAATCGGGTTAGCAAATCAAAGTAACAAATGTTCTACTCAAAGTCATCAAGTATTTCGAGTCAACAACAATCCTGCCAAGTCACCAAGTGTTCTAACTCAGTCAACAAAACTTCTGGGCATATCACCGAATAATCGAACCCAGTCAACAAGAACTCTGGCAAAGTCATCGAGTATTCAATTCAAATTAACGATAATACTGGCCGAGTCTTCAAGAATTCTAACCAAGTCAAGGATAATTCTGTCCAGGTCACCAATTATTCTAACCAAGGCAACAATTATGGCCATGCCACCGATTTTCAAACCAAGTCAACAATTTTGGCCAAGTTACCGTGTATTCTAACCAAGTCAAAAATTGTGGTCGTTTCCCTCCTCCCCCCCCCCTCTTCCCCCACCCCCAATTCTCTCCACTTCCTCTGTTCTATCTTTGCTGGGGGGGGGGGAAAAATCACGCACAGTACTTTGTAGTTGTTGTTATTGTTGTTGTTTTGTTGTTGTTGTTGGCATTGTTGCTGTTGTTGTTGTTCCTTTTTAATTCATCGAAAATGTTTTGTCACAAATATTTGATGAATGTGTACAATGTCTGATTGGTGGTGGTTTCCTTTTTAAGAGGGGGGGGGGGGGGTACTGTGTTATTTACGACGGTCTATTTATGTCTCTCTCATTCGTTCCATAATCCCCTCCCCTTCCCCCTCCAACTCTCCATTACCCACTTCGTTTTCTGACAGTCTCTATGTAGTTGTTTGTGGGCAAGTGCAAACGTTTGATCCCAGAACTGACTTTACAAACTAAGCACTTTTTACCTTCGGCTATTTCCACTGCGCTGTATGGGATACTCGTTTGCAAGTCTTTTGATGTGCCTGCTGTTGTTGGTATAGAAGGAATTAGACGTAAAGCCAGTGAGATTCGTCGATTTTGATATTTAGCTTTCTAAGGCCGAAATTAGAAGCAATTGGTTTTATTTCATTTTGAATTGTTCCACTTAGTTTTGCAAAATAGCTTGATTTTGTACAGCAAATTTGTGGTTGGTTACTTGTTGATGTCGCTTTCGTTAGTATCAAAAATCCCTTGCTTTTGATTTTGTGGGATTATGTCTACTGGAGCGTTTTAGTCAAAATCAAAGGCTTGCTGTCTTTGTCATGGTTTCTTTGTTATTTTGTTGAACACTGAGTCGCTTTCACAATCATTCCAATTTACATATTTTCTGTTTTTCTATTTCCACTATTCCCACAAAGGGAAAAAGAAAGTTTTATTTCTGAATTGAATGTTGAATAATATTACTGTGGAATCGACAGGAATGGACCAATGAAGTTATGTTTCTTAATGTACTTCTCCGACTTCAGAGCCTTGAAAATCTAATGTAAATTCTGACAATGTCATCAAGTATTCTTAGCTATTGTACGATTCTGATCAAACTGAAAAGAAAGATTTCTCTACCGTCGCATAGAAAGATTTTGCGCCCAGTTTGAGGAGATAAGGCATTGTTCTTTCTTTGTTTTCATTGTCTTGAACGTTTGTCTGGCCTGAAATATATCAAAGTGGTCGATACGCGTCGTGTTTGTCCTGTAGTTTGTTTGTCTCTTTCATTCGGCGGAAGAGCAATTTTTCTTTTAAGTTTGTTTCAATTTCCGCCGGCAGTCATCTCCACTTTCAAACAGAAACTGATTCTGACCAGGCCATCAATATTCCGACAAAAACAGCTATCCTTTCGATGGAATCATCAACGTGTTAAACAAACCAACATCCATCATCAGCGAGACAACTACTGACACTCTGTACAAGTAATACATCAACAAAAGAGAATACAAGTAATCATACTCCTCGCTACTGTCTTTTTTCACGTGTGAAACAGATACCAGAAATAACAATTAGCGGGGTACGTAACAAAGAAGTTAAAAAAAAAAAAAATAGTCGACCAGTTCTAACTACACAATTCATGATATTTCAGACTGTAAAAAAATCACATTAAGTTCATAATTTGCGATATTAGTAAACTGTGCAAAGTATATGAAGACGCACTTATTAGCAAACAGCCCAGCTGTTGACGAGTGAGGAATAAAGATAATGGAAACGTCCTCAAAACGGTTGTTTCAAGAATTTCCACATTACTGATGAATGGTATTCTGCCACAAGTAGGAAAAGAAACATTACAAGTACAAAAAAAAGTCATTATGTCAGTGATGTTATGATAAAATGTTTACAGTTTCAATCCCGTTGAAGTCGAACTGAAAAAAAGTATTTTCCCGGTTCATTTTTATGTGTTGTCGTTCTGGTGGTCTTCGTATATTTTTAGACCGCCACGCCCCTCCCCATCCTCCCGCATTCCTGAGATGGTTATCAACGGCTTTAATATTCACTTGATGTGGTTGTGGGCGTTAGATCTGAATATAATAGTGGCAGTATTGTAACAGATAACAAGGCTAGAGATATATGAAATTGATTGGAGTTGGCAACAATTCAAAATATCGTTTTCTTTGTTAATATGATGGTGGAAAACATTACATATCCTATATGTCATCCAATACATACACGGAGAGAGAGAGAGAGAGAGAGAGAGAGAGAGAGAGAGAGAGAGAGAGAGAGAGAGAGAGAGAGAGAGAGAGAGAGAGAATTTTTTTTATTGAAGGAATTGAATAAGCACGGTAAAGGTTTTTTTCACATCTTGCCTTGAATGAGGAAAAAAAAAACGATCAAAATACGCGACTTCAAACGTGAATGAACTATCTAAACAATAAAAAGAATACAAGATTGAAAAAACAAATTGCAATCCAAAATTAACGCTACTTTTCACAAAAAAAGAACAACTTTGCAAATATTTTCTTTTAAATTGAGAAATGAAGGACATCGATGAAAGGTGGAAAGGTGAAGAGTATGTCGACGGAAGAGTTGGAGAAGGGGAAAGGAAGAAGCAGGAAATAATTCACATACATTTAAAGATTGCTGTACTTGAATCCATACACATGATTTATGAAATGTATGGAGAAAAAGTCAAACAATGTTATTATTAATCAACACTGTTCTATAAGTGTTGTATACAATATGGGATCCAGCGCCTTTTGAAAACATTTAGACTAGTATTTATATCAAATGAAGACCAAAGGTTATTCCACAAACAACCACCAGAATATATAAGGCTAGATTTACAAAGATCAATCCTTGCTGACAAAGCGAATCAGACACGTTTCAGTTTCATTTTTCAGAGTCGGTGGGGCATGAATTGGCATTATCTTAGACAGGAAAATAACTTTGTTGTAAGTGAGTGTCCATTTCAGGGGCATTATGTTTAAACGTTTATAATCAGAGGAAGTCACAGTTGAAGATTTCAGAAGAATTATCTAACGGCTCATCTCTGAAGACTGTAGAGCGGTTTCAATATATCATCGCTGGCTGAATCCCATAATGTAGAAGAGTAATTTAAATGAAATTCAATACACGAAGTAAAATTCAGCTTACGACAATGCTGGTCTAAGAAATGTTTTAGTTTTGAAAGCTGGTGAATCTTTTCAGACAGAAGTTTGTAGAGTATTGTGACAAGAAAAGATCATGACAAATTGTTGCCTACAATAACACCAAGAACTTTATGATGTTCAACTTCTTCAACTACCTCATTATTTATACAAAGAGAAAAAGGGAGTTATAAGAAAGATTTTGAATTTTGCCTGGTGGTTCTTGTTAAGTGCTTCAGTTTTCTGAGGATGGAGACACGTGTGAGTTCAGATATATGATTAACTTGTTCATACTTTCTTGTAAAGCGGCAAGTATGTTTTCAATTTAGTACGACTAGTCTGTATGGTGGTGTCATCAGCGACATTTGACATAGACTATAAATGAACAGAGGTAGATCGTTTATACATATGTGGAAAATGGGATAGGCCCCAGGACTGACCCTTGAGGCACGCCGTGACTAAAGATAATATAGGAGATACAGATTCATTTACTGAAACCGTTTGCTTCCTGTCTGAAAGAAATGAAGATAGGAGTTCAAACGATTTTCAGTAAGTAGATAAATTTAGCCTTTTAAAATATATCGCGATCAGTAACGTCAAAAGCTTTCATAACATCTACCATGAAGCATCTGTAATTTTGTCATTATTAGCATAAGTAAGCCATTGAACTGAGTTTGTCAATGCCGTTGCCCTAAAACCAAAATGAGTTTGATGAAATAAACTGAAAACTTGAAGTGATCGAGGTTATGTTTATCTACATGATTTGCCAATGGTGTACAGACGGAATAGAAATGGCCCTGTAGTTTGAAGGATCAGTTTGATCACCTGCTTTGTGGATAGGTATTATTTTGACAACTTCAGAAGCCTTGGGGAAATGCTTTTTAGTAACGCACAGGTTGTATATATAAGTAAGTATATCAGAGAGAGAGAGAGAGAGAGAGAGAGAGAGAGAGAGAGGAGGGGGGGGGGCTGTCACATGTATCTCCACACATTCCTGATCTAGTCTTGAGCAACAGAGCAGAGATACTATGAACAGTCCAGTCCTTCATGCTAATACACAGACTTGGAAAAAGAAAACAATAAAAAAAAAATGTAGCAGACATACATTCAGACTAGATGGAAGTTCATTTGCCGATAAAAGACACGAGGACATTCTGGTTATTACGCACCCTTCTTGGATGTACTTTTTCCCGCTTCAGACAGAAGACTGCATGAGATATTTTTACTCAAAATATCTGTCGTGGTTTTTTTTCGTGACTGTTCATCACATGACATCCATTCTCATAAACTCTGACAAGAAATATATCTGAATTATTAATTTAGGATTCTTACATATCAAATGTCAACAATGTTTACAATTCAGGTCCTTTGTCTTTTATGTCAATTGCATTAAATATGTACTTTTTGTTCACACGTTCGAACAATGTTGCAAATGGTGTACATACTTTTAAAGGGTAATCATCTGGAAAAAAAAAAGAGAAGAAAAAAAGTCCTACTCTAGATTCGATCTTCTAACCCTTGGCACACCATCAGAGAATTCTAACCTTTCGTCCACATCACGTACAGGTTGTAGGGATGGTTCTTTACGTAATCATAGGCTTATGTGTTCCGCGTCGTTTCAATCTTGATGATGGCGGGTCGAAGCTGCGACTATCGCTTTGGTCATTTTCCATCGTTGTGTCAAATCTGGGAAGAGTTTGGGATTACTTTGTTCTGGACCTTGATATGAAGACACTGAAGAATAGGAAGTGGACTTCTTAGGCTTGAATGATCACAGTCATAGTCACACCACACACACACACACACACACACACAACACGCGCGCGCGCACCACACACACACCACACACAACCACACACACACACTACACACACACACACACACACACACACACACACACACACACACACACACACACACAGAGTTACAGAGAGAGAAGCAGAGGAGAGAGAGAGAGAGAGAGAGATACACAGAGTGATGTGGATTTTTTTTTATATAACATGGTCACTGGATAAAGCAGTGTTAAACAGACCAGTTGGTCTAAAAATATATACTTCCGTTGAAAACAATGCACAGATATTGCTGCTAGTCATAAGGATATAGTATTTTTTTTAAAAAGCGCCTCCAGGCATCGAAGGTCAAATGTTCTTCTGAATGAACACGCATATCAAGGTCAAGGTATTAAACATCTACCTGTCACCTTTGACATGAAAACATTCCATACAAACCTTCAGTCTTTAAAAAGTCGACATGAAACTTTCAGAGGGGGAAAAAAACTATTATCAACATGATCATGTAGACAAAAAAAGCCCAAAATGAATTAAAACAACTACTAATGACGACGCGGGCAAGATCCTGTATTTTCCTTTGAGTGATTGGTTGGTTGACGTGCCATGCCAGCAGCGCGCAGGATACGGGGATACTGCACACGCCATGCCAGCAACGCGCAGGATACGGGCGTACTATACACGGGATGGAGTCTTCACTTCACCTAGGCGGCCGTTGGACGCAGGAGACAGTTCCAGTATTATGCCAGGGTTCCATACCTCGAAGACATTGCCAGCCACTCGCAAGCTACACTATGAAGTCATTTGCATACTTGACCTTTCACCTTGCTTTATGGGCATGCACACTGGGCACGAATGTCGGGTTCGAACGAAGAAGCTAAAAGTCACTGCAGTGCCATTACAGAATCACACTTAAGCGGGGTTAGATGTTCGCAAATATGACAATAATGTTTTAATATTGATGTAGGTACCTGCCTGTAAACCGTGATCCTCAACCCCAAAGCTGACACACGTGCACTGTTACGGATCGTGGCTCTAAGGTAGGTGCGTGTGCGTCGTCAGTCACGCAATTTCACACTTTCAAAGCCGATTGTCTCATTGACAGACCCTGATTAAAGGGACTTGCGCTTTGCCTGCTTTGTCTACATTGACCAGACTCAGCTGATTAAAGGTAGCCTGCTGCGCTTCTGCCTGGCATTTGTCTACATTGACCAGACTCAGCTGATTAAAGGTAGCCTGCTGCGCTTCTGCCTGGCATTTGTCTACATTGACCAGACTCAGCTGATTAAAGGTAGCCTGCTGCGCTTCTGCCTGGCATTTGTCTACATTGACCAGACTCAGCTGATTAAAGGTAGCCTGCTGCGCTTCTGCCTGGCATTTTAAACCCATCGTTTTCATTACTTTATGTTGTTGTTGTTTTTTTCTCTTTTCTACATAACAGTGCTGTATGATTGATTTCGAATTGAATCAGCGTCAACGAAAACAGTTTCGGAAAGGAAATAAGCCATGTATGGGTTAACTATTTCGGATTTCAGAAATCGATTTTGATTGGTTGAAGCAAGTAACATTGACAGGGAAAGATAACTCCAATAGAACACGGTTGTAATCGAGGGAAAGATAACTCGAATAGAACCGGTTGTAATCTACTAACTTGCCGCTTTCAAGCTTGCGGACAGATCGAACTAATGCTTGAAACCGAATGCCTCTCTCCGTCAAGCTGGAACTTGCAAAGTCTTTAAATCTCATTACTGTACTATCATTCACCATCAAGGCTTCACATACCCACTCGTCCGACTATCCATGACAACAAAATCTTCTGGCGGAGAAGGTCTAATTCTCAATCTACTTGTCCACTATGTTATTGTTTCACTGAAAGGATGGATGGAAAGTAAACATCAGAGCAGGCACATTGCGTGTCCCTCTGTCCCTTTCCACATGGACGTGTTCAGTAGTCCACTTCCTCCTCACCAAGGCCTGTTCGATACCTGAGACGTGTCATCAGCATGCAATTATTGTGCTTCGTCAGCGCGGAAATGATGGATCTACTCCCCTCACTCTTGATAGGAAGTGGATTTATTTTAAGATATGTAGGTGTGGTGAAAAGACAGAGAGAGAGAAAGAGAGAGACATACAGACAGACAGACAGACAGAGACAGAGACAGAGAGGCAGAGAGACACAGAGACAGAGAGAGAGACAGACACAGAGAGAGACAGAGACAGAGAGGCAGGGAGAGACAGAGACAGAGAGAGAGACAGAGAGAGACAGAGAGACAGAGACAGAGAGACAGAGACAGAGAGAGAGAGAGAGAGAGAGAGAGAGAGAGAGAGAGAGAGAGATTTCATTATCGCAGTCCAGGAATGTGTGAGTGTCGGACACATGACAATGAATTACAGCGGTTTTTCCTCACCCACTTAGGGTTACCGTGTGACACCCTTTCCTGTCTCTGTGCAACTGTCCTTTCCTGCAGCCTTTCACAGACATAGCTGCCTCTGTGTAGTGTTCTTTTCTACCATGCTGACATCCGTTCATGTCCATGTTGAAGTCGTGCCAGTCCAATGTCAGTTCCTGTGAGTCCATTCCTGTCAATGTTGATATTTATCCATTCCTGTCAATGTTGATATTTATCCTACTAAAAATAAAAGGAAAAGATGCTCCCAGGATTCACCGAAAGGGGGAGAGAATGATGAATCCATCGGTGCTCAACCAATCATGACTGCAAGAATATCCATGTGTCTGTGGAAAGCGTTTCGCTACCACCCGTGGCATGAAGATCCACAGAACAAAGATGGGATGTGTGAAGACTCATCTGAATGAGCAGCAGCGCACTGCATCAGCAGATAAGACGTCGGAAGACCAAGGCCAGGATTTCAACCACAGTGCCAAGGACATCCACGCTGTTGGTTCGGATGAGGAATTTGCACAGGCCCTCGATGCCAGGCGCCTGAAACTCAACCTGCCACGAGCAAACGAAACTGAAGATTGGGAGAAACTGGATGCAAAAATCGTCCAAAGACTCGATGCACTGATAGGGAAAAGCACCCTGGAACACAAACTAGCCACATATGGGGACATTGTGTATCCCTACAAATATCAGGTGTCCCTGTGGCTCAGTGGTTAAAGCGCGAGTCATTAAGTGGAAAATGAGCATGTCCAGAGGGTCATGGGTTCGAATCCCAGCCATGGCTCGTCCCAAGATGGGAAAAAAAGGGGCAGCAGAGGGACATCCGGAGTCATGAACCGGGTGTGGCCCAACCCCCCTAGAGTGTCAGGAGATAAGGGCCGAAACACTTGCTTGAAGGGGGCTTCTCTTCTGAGGACTCTCTGCTGCCACGCTCTCCACGAGTTTCTTTCTACTTATCCCTGTCAGTCTTCATGTCCATTCCTGTCAATGTTGATATTCATCCCTGTCAGTCTTCATGTCCATTCCTGTCAATGTTGATATTCATCCCTGTCAGTCTTCATGTCCATTCCTGTCAATGTGGATATTCATCCCTGTCAGTCTTAATGTCCATTCTTGTCAATGTTGATATTTATCCCTGTCAATCTTCATGTCCATTCTTGTCAATGTGGATATTCATCCCTGTCAATCTTCATGTCCATTCTTGTCAATGTTGATATTTATCCCTGCCAATCTTCATGTCCATTCTTGTCAATGTCAATATTTATCCCTGTCAATCTTCATGTCCACTCCTGTCAATGTTGATATGTTTATCCCTGTCAATCTTCATGTCCATTCTTGTCAATGTCAATATTTATCCCTGTCAATCTTCATGTCCATTCTTGTCAATGTCAATATTTATCCCTGTCAATCTTCATGTCCACTCTTGTCAATGTTGATATGTTTATCCCTGTCAATCTTCATGTCCATTCTTGTCAATGTCAATATTTATCCCTGTCAATCTTCATGTCCATTCTTGTCAATGTCAATATTTATCCCTGTCAATCTTCATGTCCATTCTTGTCACAATGTTAATATATTTATCCCTGTCAATCTTAATGTTAATTCATGTCAATGTAGAAATTCATCCCCATCAATCTTCATGTCCATTCTTGTCCATGTTCATATTTTATCCCCGTCGATCTTAGTGTCCATTGCTGTCAATGTTTATGTCCACTTCTGTCCATATTTGTGTCCTTTCCTGTCCATGTCCATGTCCGCTACTGTCCATCTTGATGTCAATGCCCGTCACTGCCAGACCCCAGCTCAGTTCCCTTCAGTTCAACAACACCATTAAAAAAATTATCTGCAGGGAAAATCACTTGTGCCTTTGTAGGATCTCAGTAAAACACATCGTGAGGTTATAGCCACACCACTTAAGACTCAAGCTAGTCCAATGAAAGCCACCTGTACAATCCACAGACCCACGCCAGTCGCAAACATAACCATACACGCACGCACTCCGAAAGCCAAATGAAAACATGAGTACAGAACTTCAGACAAGACGTATTAGACTTCAGTGTACGGAACTACCGAAAAAACTGATCCACGGATAACATTTTAAGACAGACCTAAGAATGACACTGTTTGTCAGTTATCACACCAATATACATGTATGTGTCCACCTATTCAATCTTTCCATCTTTAATAATATTATTACTCAGTTCTTGTTTCTGAAGTCAATTTTCAGCTCTTTTGTTTCCAATATTCAATTCAAGATGATAAGCAAAGTCCCACCCCCATCCCTGCCAGTTTACACACCTCTCAATTCCTCTTCGGTAGCCTGGTAGTCAGCCATCAGCTATTAGTCATATCAGTCTGGAATATTCTGCAAAATTGAAACCACCTGGAGGATCTTTATGTGTGTGTGTGTGGGGGGGGGGGTCTTTATCTGGGGGCCTATTTTGGGAGAGTCTTTAATGCGAGGGGGTCGTTCAAAGGAAGGAGTCTTTAAAAGGTGGATCTTTATTGGGAGTGGACTTATAGTGCCAGGGTCAAAGGTTGGAGGGTCTTTATTCGTAGAGTATCTTTCTTGAGATGTCTACTGGAAGAGGGTCTTTTGTAGGTCTTAATTGTAAGGATTTTTTCTTGGGAGGAGATTTTACTGGAAGGTCTTTGGTGGGTGAATCATTATTGAGAAGATCTTTAATTGGGATGATCTTCAGTAGAAGAGATCTTTAGTGTGAGAGAGCCTTTTTAGTGAAAGAACCTTCGTTGGGAGGATCTCTACCGGGAGGAATTTTGTGGGAGGATCTTTAGAGGGACAGTAGCAGATACTGTAATGATTATGATTTTGATTATCTTCTCAAATTCGGCGCAGGATGGGCGTTGAATCATTTCTTGAAGTCAACGCTCATCTTGGGAAGTGAAGTGATTGCTCGTTTCTCGTTTTCATTGTCCTGAATGTTGTTCATCATGCCTGAAGATCTAAGAGGTCGAAACGCGTGGTGTTGTATCTGTAATTTGTTTGTACATCCTGTTTGTGGACTTGCTGCTCATCATTCTTCTAGAATTTGGTTTCATGTTCCACCTGCAGTCACCTCACTTTGAAACTAAATTCAAGTCATTCTGTCTCGCAACACACTATTGCTAGACATCCCGTCTCCCGTGAACTCATCCCGCATGGCACAGTGTAGCCTACCAATGTTTATATTCTTACCATCAGCTGTAAACATATCATGATGTTTTTCCGTGCTTATTTACTGTTCACAAATTAAAAGCCTGTTTCCATACCATGTTTCCTTCAACGAACAACAGCCACATGATTCAACGTCCATGATCAATGACATAGTTCTCCAGTTCCCATAGCAGTAGGGTGAGAAGGGAGGAATTCTGTCTGGAAGGGGGAGAGAGGCAACTGTCTGAAGGCACTCATGTGTCCTTGACACCACCACCACCATCACCTGACGCTCCTCCAGGGTGAGGTCAGGTCCCTCAGAGACACAGCTCCCACCAGGTCAAGGTGCAGGTGCTTTCAGGGCACCAGGTCAACGGGCAGGTGCTCTCAGGGAACCAGGTCAAGGGGCAGGTGCTCCCAGGGCACCAGCCGGGAGGTCCATCCATCGGCCGGTCAGACCCTGCCAGCCCGGTGTCATCTCTTGGTGTCCATGACGAAGCACTTGAGGCAGACGAAGCAGCAGCAGAGGCCGAAGGAGGCCAGCAGCAGGCAGGCCAGGATGGCGTGGCCGATCATCAGCTGCCAGAAGGAGACGAGGAACACCGTCTTGTCGCACCAGTTCCTCGGCTCGTGCAGCGGCGCCGTGAAATGCGGCCTCCAGATGCGGAACACCCAGTAGTGGCCCAGGCCGAACCACACGCACAGGAAGATGTTGAGGGCGATGTTGGTCATGCGGGTCATGGTCAGCAGGTCCAGGTCGTCGTGCAGGTCGCCCAGGTCCTCCTTGTGGCGCTTCATCTGCTTCCACAGCAGGAAGAGCAGCTTGACGATGCCGAAGCAGCCGCCCAC
>CM065728.1:73628901-73631401 GCA_033310375.1 Conus canariensis | reverse complement strand
GAAAAAGAAATTAGATTGTGATCTGTTCAGGTTATTCACTCCTGAAGACATGTCTTGTACGGTGACTTCCCCTTTCGCTTCAAGGCAAACTGGCGCATGTTTTCAATCTGAAAGTGGATCACATAGTACACTTACGAGTTAATTAAACACACTCAGCAATGCACGTCCTAAACTGCAGAAGCATCCGCCAAGCTGAAAGGCGTCTGACAACATCCAGCAGCTGGGGGCAAGAAGAAACTCAACCGGTGTTCGTGCAGCACGTGCATTTGCGACACAGGCTCAACAGATTCACGAGCGACAACGGTGCAGTCGTGTGCGAAGGGGGCGAGGAGGAGGGGGGGGGGGGGGGGGGCTTGCGGAGGAGGTGGAGGCGACAGACTGTCGTCTGGCTCCCCCAGTATATTTCTGATGCCGAATAACCAAGGAATGACTTCTGGACTGCCTAACAACTCTCTTGACATGTATATGCTGCCATACTCCTCTCTCTCTCTCTCTCTCTCTCTCTCTCTCTCTCTCTCTCTCTCTCCATTTATCAGCAAACAAGCTGATGTCAGATAAGACGCTTCAAGCCACACAGCATCTTGGGACCAGAACCCACGTATATATGACCGTTCCAGCAAAAATGAAAGTTTAAAAAGAATCATGGAGATCACAACTCAAACCAAAGAAAAAAAAACTGTAGCCGCTAGAATACGTCGTGCGTGCGTGCGTGCGTGCGTGTGTGGGGGGGGGGGAGGGGGAGAGGGGCGTGTGTGTGCGTGCGTGCGTGCGTGTGGGTATGTGTATATGTGAGTGGTGTGTGCGAGCGTGTGTGCGTGCATGTGTGCGCGCGCGTGCGTGTGTGTGTGTGTGTGTGTGTGTGTGTGTGTGTGTGTGTGTGTGTGTGTGTGTGTGTGTGTGTGTGTGTTTAAACATTCTCACAATTCTACCACTTCAAGAACATTACATTTACAACCTGTTTCAAAGAAAATCGTCATTGATTCTTTCAGGCAGTGTCACAATTCCACCTCTTCTGGTGCCGGTATCTCTGGCATTGTCGGGCACTGTCTCTGGAACATTCTGTGTCTGAAGTGTCTGTATATTCAGTGGGTTTATTTGCTCGTCTGGGAGCATGAGACTGTTTCTTATGTTTCGTCTCCTCTTGAGTCATCTGAGTGTTTGTGTCAGAGTGACTTTCACTGTGTTCATCTAAGTGGTCTATGAGACAGAAATTATATACGTTTTGTTAGGGAATTTTACACTGTTCAACTTTATCAGACTTCGTTTTTCTCTCTCACTTTCATCCAACCTCTTCTGTTTCTCTTCAATGTACCTGTGTAGTCTCTGTTTGAATGTAAGATAATAATAATAAAAAAATAATGAATACTTATATAGCGCCTACTCTCGGCTAGAGACCAAGCTCTAAGCGCTTTACAATCAACACTCGTTTACACAACGGGCTGCCTACCTGGGTAGTGCCGACTGAAGAGCTGCCAGCTGGCGCTTCATTCAGTCGTTTCCCGTGTCATCCAGTCAATATCGTTCAATATCGTTCACTCAGTTTCTTTACTTCCTTCATTCTTTCCATTTCTTACGCAGGGTGCATGCTGTGTGTAACGTGTCATCCATACCAACGGCCAAACTGGCCTACTCTTCCGAAAGTTGGTGATGGGATTTTACGTGTGTGCAAGATATTATGCGTGCGTTCACACACGGAACCTCGGTTTATAGTCTCATTCGAAGGACTGTATGGGAAATGGAGTCAGAACTAATGTTAACTCCGAGGGAAAAATCCCCCTGTACCGAAACGCCCCAGCGGAGATTCGAACCCGCAACCCCAGGATCACCAAGATTACGAGTCAGGCGCTCTATCCAACTGAGCTATTCCGGCTCCCTGGTTATGTGCTGGTTTAACAACCAAGCATCCCCCTCAGTATGCCTGTCTCTTTCTGAATGTAACTGGACCTACGGGGTTTTGCTGATTTTCTTTTAACTTTGTCTGAGATCCACTTATTTTTAACATTGATTTTATTTTTATCATTTGCTTTCATTTTATACAGCTCATTTGTTCCTCACTTTTGTTTTCTGTTTCTTGGGTTTTCATTTCAGTTCTTTTGTGCATAAACGTTGCTGGAGTTTTTCTTTTCAGATTTCTTTGTGGAGAAATTCAGTCTTGTCCTGTTCATCAGGTTTTTTTTTTTTTTTTTTGCTGCAGATGTGCAGATGGAGGTGTATTGGTCACTAGGCAGACCTGTGGTTTAGCACTGCTAAGTATGTGCCATGTCTTCGGTCCCCTCGTTCCTGTTACAAGTGTTGCAGAGTCTGTACCCTTCTCTGAGTCAATCCGTTAGACTTGTGGATATCTTGCACTGACTGGATGTGGCATGTTTGAATTTCCCAATTCTGTGAAAACCGTGGACAATTCCTGACTTACATACTCTGGACTATTGTCAAATACAAACCCTATTCTAGGACACCCAATCGGCTGTAAATGGGCTTCATAGCTTACAGCTGGTTTCCT
>CM065728.1:73613901-73618901 GCA_033310375.1 Conus canariensis | reverse complement strand
ATTTCTGTCCTGTCCTCACCTACTTTACCCTATTTCTGTCCTCTGTCTCACCTACTTTACCCTATTTTCCTGTCCCTCTGTCCTCACCTACTTTACCCTATTTCTGTCCTGTCCTCACCTACTTTACCTATTTCTGTCTCTGTCCTCACCTACTATTACCCTATTTCTGTCCTCACCTACTTTACCCTATTTCTGTCCTCTGTCCTCACCTACTTTACCCTATTTCTGTCCTCTGTCCTCACCTACTTTACCCTATTTCTGTCCTCTGTCCTCACCTACTTTACCCTATTTCTGTCCTCTGTCCTCACCTACTTTACCCTATTTCTGTCCCTCCTCACCTACTTTACCCTATTTCTGTCCTCACCTACTTTACCCTATTTCTGTCCTCTGTCCTCACCTACTTTACCCTATTCTGTCCTCTGTCCTCACCTACTTTACCCTATTCTGTCCTCTGTCCTCACCTACTTTACCCTATTTCTGTCCCTGTCCTCACCTACTTTACCCTATTTCTGTCTCACCTTCCTCTGTCCTCACCTAATTTACCCTATTTCTGTCCTCTGTCCTCACCTACTTTACCCTATTTCTGTCCCCTGTCCTCACCTACTTTACCCTATTTCTGTCCTCACCTACTTTACCCTATTTCTGTCCTCTGTCCTCAACTACTTTACCCTATTTCTGTCCTCACCTACTGTACCCTATTTCTGTCCTCGCCTAATTTACCCTATTTCTGTCCTCACCTACTTTAGCCTATTTTTGTCCTCACCTACTTTACCCTATTTCTGTCCTCTGTCCTCACCTAGTTTACCCTATTTCTGTCCTCTGTCCTCACCTACTTTACACTATTTCTGTCCTTTGTCCTCACCTACTTTACCCTATTTCTGTCCTCTGTCCTCACCTACTTTATCCTATTTCTGTCCTCGCCTACTTTACCCTATTTCTGTCCTCACCTACTTTACCCTATTTCTGTCCTCACCTACTTTACCCTATTTCTGTCCTCACCTACTTAACCCTATTTCTGTCCTCAGTCCTCACCTACTTTACCCTATTTCTGTCCTCACCTACTTTACCCTATTTCTGTCCTCACCTACTTTACCCTGTTTCTGTCCTCACCTACTTTACCCTATTTCTGTCCTCAGTCCTCACCTACTTTACCCTATTTCTGTCCTCACCTACTTTACCCTATTTCTGTCCTCACCTACTTTACCCTATTTCTGTCTCTGTCCTCACCTACTTTACCCTATTTCTGTCCTCACCTACTTTACCCTATTTCTGTCCTCAGTCCTCACTACTTTACCCTATTTCTGTCCTCTGTCCTCACCTACTATACCCTATTTCTGTCCTCACCTACTTTACCCTATTTCTGACCCCTGTCCTCACCTATTTCTGTCCCCTGTCATCCATTCTACCGTTAGTATGTCCTCACCTACTTTTGTACTGCTATGTCCTCACCTACTTTTGTACTGCTATGTCCTCACCTACTTTTGTACTGCTGTTCCTCACCTACTTTTGTACTGCTGTCTCCTCACCTACTTTTATACTGCTATGTCCTCACCTACTTTTATACTGCTATGTCCTCACCTACTTTTATACTGCTATGTCCTCACCTACGTTTGTACTGCTATGTCCTTACCTACTTTTATACTGCTATGTCCTCACCTACGTTTGTACTGCTATGTCCTCACCTACTTTCATACTGCTATGTCCTCACCTACTTTCATACTGCTATGTCCTCACCTACTTTTATACTGCTATGTCCTCACCTACTTTATACTGCTATGTCCTCACCTACTTTCTTACTACAGCTCTGTCCTGACAAATGACAACTTTTTAGATGGAGCGTGGAGATAAACTTTAGGTTAAAAACGACAGTATACTTTAAATGGGTAATCACGCTTTTGAGTCCATCCCTGAGAGGAACCGCACATTAGTGGAGATAAACTTTAGGTTAAAAACGACAGTATACTTTAAATGGGTAACACGCTTTTGAGTCCATCCCTTAGAGGACCGCACATTCCATCTTCACTCATCACAGTACGCCTTCGCCAAGGAATCCTCTTGCAGCCTTGTCGTCCACCTAATGGCAACTCATGGGTATTAAACTGCAGCACACGAGTTAGCTTCATTCAAAGTGAGGTGACTGCAGGCAAAAACTGAAACAAATTTTGAAAGGAGTTTCAAGTAGACCCGCCAGTTAACAAGGGCAAACACATTACAAGATAAAACATGACGCGTGTTGACCTCTTAGCTCTGCTTCAGGCAAGATAAACAACATTCGGGATAATGATACGAAGAACGAGCATTCACTTATCGCCTCAGATTGGGTGCAAAATGAATGTGGAATATCCGCTTTCATTCAAAGCCTATCTTGTGCCGCATTTGAGAAGATAAGTGATTGCTCGTTCTTTGTGTTCATCGTCCTGAGTGTTGTTCATCTTGCCTGAAGTAGACCTAAGAGGTCGAAACGCGCCGTGTTTTGTCTTGACGTTTGTTGGTCCCTGTTAACTGGCGGATTTACTTTAAATTCCTTGCCAAAAAAATGTGCAGCGTGTGAGTCATGTAACCTGTTTTCATGTGCCAAACGTAATCAAATGAATAAATCAGCAACATCATTCATTCTTACAATTTTCTCACAAAATGTTTAAAAGATCTGTCTTTTAAACAGTAGAAGGGCATCTGGGAGTCATGACCTGATTACGGCTCGGCCCTTTAGAATGTAAGGTGTTCAGGGCTGAAACACTTGTCTGAGGGGGGGGGGGGGGGGGTGTTACTTCTCTGAAGACCTTCTGCTGTCAAGCTCTCCTGAGAGAGTTCTTCCGACTGACCGTGTCTTTTTGAAGAAAATGACTGTTTCAACAAAGACAGCGCTTATTGTGGGGTGTGTAAAGCTAGTATGCCCTACAGGACAGTTCCAGGAACAAGAGTGAGGGGGAGGGGGCAGTCCAGGAAGGATTGTGAAGAGGGGGGGGGGGGGGTGAGGTCACACTCACAGGTGACGGTGAGGATGGCGAAGGCCCTGGAGATGAAGTGGCAGGGATGCTGGTTCTCCAGGCCGGCCTCACACAGACTGGCCAGCACGGAGAACGTGGGCTCCGCCTCCTCCGCACCCGCCCACACCACGCTGCTCTCACAGTACACCGCCTTCTCCGCGGGGGGAGGGGTCAACTGCAAACACACAGCGTGCAGATACAGCGTTAGGGTCAGCACGTGCTTCCTTGTCAGGGGAAAGAACTGCCATTGACGACTAATCACGGATATCTTCAGTCTATGAAAAAGAAAAGAAAATACAAATTCGGCGGTGGGGGGGGGGGGGGGGGGGTAACTGCAAACACACAGCGTACAGATACAGCGTCAGGGTCAGCACGTGCTTCATTGTCAGGGAAAAGAACTGCCATTGACGACTAATCATAGATATCTTCAGTCTATGAAAAAGAAAAGAAAATACAAATTGGGGGAAAGGGGGGGGGGGGGGTCAACTGCAAACACACAGCGTACAGACACAGCGTCATGGTCAGCACGTGCTTCATTGTCAGGGGAAAGAACTGCCATTGACGACTAATCATAGATATCTTCAGTCTATGAAAAGAAAAGAAAATACAAATTGGGGGAGGGGGGGGGGAGTCAACTGCAAACACACAGCGTACAGATACAGCGTCAGGGTCAGCACGTGCTTCATTGTCAGGGAAAGAACTGCCATTGACGAATAATCACAGATATCTTCAGTCTATGAAAAAGAAAATAAAATACAAATTGGGGGAAGGGGGTCAACTGCAAACACACAGCGTACAGGAACAGCGTCATGGTTAGCACGTGCTTCATTGTCAGGGGAAAGAACTGCCGTTGACGACGTATTACAGATCACTTCAGTCAATGAGAATGGGGTCATTTTTTTTTTTTTTTTGGGGGGGGGGGGAGTGGAGGAGGGGGAGGTGCGGGGGGATGTGGTTACCAAAGTCCTACTTTGGTTCATGACCTGCAGTGAGAAGTTTCAAAGTTTGTTTCTTTTCTTTTCTTTTCACAAACTCAAAACAACATTCTTTATCTTCCCTGAAGGAGACCAAAGAGGTCGAAACGCGTCATGTCGTAATTTTTTTTTTTTTTTTTTTTTTTTGTCTCTTTCGTTCGGCGGATGAGTAAATCCTCGTTTAAGTCTGTTTCAATTTCTGCCCGCAGTCACATCACTTTGAAACGTTCTTTTCTTTTGTTAATTAGCCTTTATAAAAAAATGTCGTATACGTATCATCTTCCATAACAAAATGCAGTCTTCAACCCCGAGGAAATGAAGGGTGAGGACCACACAAATAGCGGTGAGGAGATATCGATACTATGATAATTACACGCATGAATCTCTCTTCATGATTACACTCTCTTATACGCCATAATCCATTATCGGGCTGCCAATGTTGTGGACTGCACTAACTTGACCAACATACTGTTCTCTCTATAGTACGCCATTCATCCATTATCGGGCCTGCCCAAAAAAGGTCTGTGGACTGCAACTGAACTTGACTCACATACTGTTCTCTCTTAGTACGCCATACATCCATTATCGGGCCTGCCCAATGGTCTGTGGACTGCACTGAACTTGACCAACATACTGTTCTCTCTTAGTACGCCATACATCCATTATCGGGCCTGCCCAATGGTCTGTAGACTTGCACTGAACTTGACCAACATACTGTTTGTCTTTCCCTTTTGCATTGTGCACAGCGGCTTCGGGGTCAATGAATGAGATCGTAGTTGTTTCCCTTGCTTCTGACTTTTCTTGACTTTGAAAGTTGAACCAGACGATCTTGTTGATCTGGACTTTGGGTGGTAGCGGGGGGGGGGGGGGGGGGGGGGGGGGAGGTGTGGGGAGTCGGGAGGGAGAAGGGGGGAGACATTGATCCATATGGCAATGAGAGTCAGATAAACTGGTGTGTTTTTGTTTGTTTGCCTGCTTGTTTGGTTGATGTGTGTGTGTGTGTGTGTGTGTGTGTGTGTGTGTGTGTGTGTGTGTGTGT
>CM065728.1:73601401-73606401 GCA_033310375.1 Conus canariensis | reverse complement strand
ACACACAAATGTCAGCAGCAGCAGCAGCAATCTTTACCTACAAAAGCACGCCCGAGCCACCATGCTTGTACCTCATTAAGGAATGAAGTTTCTTCTCCTTGACAACAACACAGCGGTTTTATCGGGGCAGGGGAGGGAAGTGGGGAGCGGGGGGGGGGGGGTAGTTTAAAATGGACAGTGGCGGTTGGGAAGGGAAAGTTGTATGACGGGAGAGAGGGAGGGGGGAGGTCTGGAATGTCCAAAACGTTTCTTTTTTTCATCTTTGGCAGTTCATTGGCAGCTTCACCGTAAGGATGGCGATTGGTGTATGTTTACAACCAGTCATTTCAAGTTATATATGAAGTTTATGACTTGGGAGAGGAGAGAGTGAGAGAGAGAGGGTGGGGTGAAAGGGAGAGAGAGGGGGAGGTAAGGAGGGAGAGAGAGAGATGGAGGGAGTGAAGGAGAGAGAGAGAGGGAAGGGAGGGAGCAAGAGGGAGGGAGAGAGTTGTGGTCAGAGTTGGAGATATTCATTCATTACAGGCCAAGACCCCTTACGAAGGGGGTTGGGAGGGGCTGGGTGCGGGGGGGGGGGGGGGAGTGGGGGGGGGGGTGAACATTGCATAAGAAATGTGCAATCTGAAAAGAGCAAGAATACATACAAAGAAACTTCTTTACAAGTTTCACTAACTACACACAAAAAGAAAAGAAAAGAAAATCACATGAATTACATATGATGTTGCCTAACCTAAATGCTTTATACAGGTACAGTGAGAAAGTTCATACATCGTGAGACTTATGTAGGGACATTAGTAAGCTGAGTTTGAATGACGAAGGACGTCAGTAGCACTCAGGCTTTATAAAACTTGTATGAATCCTTCTGACTGCTAAGAGAGAGAGACAGAGAGAGAGAGAAAGAGAGAGAGAGAGAGAGAGGGGGGGGGAGGGAGGGAGGGAGAAGGAACAAGAATCACAGTGAAAATAAGAGAAATGCAAAACATCAACTGATTACAAAGAGCTAAAAGAAGAAACAAATAAGTGAGTAGAGAAAACAAAGGAGGGAAAGAAGGAATAGAAAGAGAGAGAGTGTGGAGAAACTAAAACAGGAACCAGGAAAGAAAGAAACTATAGAAGGAAGGGAAAGAAGGGAGTGAGGATAAACAACGAAAAAACAATGAGCACATTGAAAGAAAGAATGCAAAACAAATTACAGACAGACAGAAAGGAGTACTGAGAAAGAAAGAAAAAAATATATACAGAAACAGTTAAAAAAAAAAAAACAGAAAAAAGCAAACGAAGAGGACACAAAACACAAGCATAGAGAAAGAAATTGACAGAGAATACAGAGGAAGAAAGAAAGAAAGAAAGAAAGAAAGAAGACAAGGGGTCTGAAGAAAAAGGAAAAAAAATAACTAAGTGCAGAGAAAGAAAAACGTTCAGAAAAAAAAAAAAAGAAATGAGGGAGTCCTGCGAAAGAGAAAATAAGAAGTACAGAGTGCAAACAAAGGACAGACATAAAGACAGAGACAAAGAAAGAAAGACGGGAGTACAAAGAAAGAAAGACAGACAGACAGACAGATGGGCAGACAAACAGAAGGAACGAAAGAAGGAAAGAATGAGAGAAGAAGAGAAAGAACGAACAAAGAAATGTGCAGGGGAAAGAAAGAAACAAAGAAAGAAGGAAAAATGAAGGGTGCACTTCCTCTTCATATTTCCTGGCATCAACCAGAAGAGAAAAATAGAGACATCTGCAGTGATAGAAAATGGTACCAAACTTATAGAAACTGATCGCTTTAGTGGATGAAGGTCGACTATGTGGTTCCAGTGTTCCCATTCCAGTGCATCGTATACTCAGTTCTCGGAAAGAACGAATAAAAAAATGCACACAAATAAATGCCCTTGATGAGAACCAACCCTATGATCTCTCCACCTGAAAGTCGGCAGTGTTAAATACTGCACCAATGTGGATGGTGTCTATGGGACTAGTTTGTTTTGATTCCTTGTTCCCAGCATCTCTTCCTTACCTCCCTTTTTGTGTCGTCATTTCTACTCAACAGCTCTATCACCGTGACAATCATGCTCACAATACTGTGACCTCCGCTCTCAAAGTATAAGGCCCTCACAGTCTGCTTTATTTCCACTTCGTTGTCTCGAGCATTGTTCCCCTTGCCTGGGTCTGTTCCAGTATTGGATCTGTGTTTATGGAACCATCTCTGTGAAACCAGTTTGTCCTACTTGATGTCTGGCACGATACACAAGGTCACACCCTGATTCTAACTGTTCGAGCCTACATGCTAATGGTGCTACATGCATTGTGATGCTAGAGGTCTGATTTGTCCTAAAGCTCTTGAAGATAACAAACATTAACAGGTGGAACAGCCACATAATGCATTTTGTGCCAGTGCTCTTTGTTGCAGCAGCGTTGCCGTTGGTCTGTCAGATGTATGTTTCAGGAAGTACAGAAGGCATAAATACACTTCTGCTCTTCACCATCGTTTTTTTTTTCTTCTCTCTTTCATTTCTTTACTTTCTTTTTTTTCCTAGTTTTCCTCCTATCTTTTCTTTTTCTTTGTCTTTTTTTTTTATTGAAAACCCTCCATTGTTTACATCTTCCTGTCTCACATATGGCCTTTCCCCTTCAGCTGCAACAGCAACAGCAGCAAACGACTGGCGTAGGAATACTTGCCCTCCATTGACAACGTCTTTGCTGGCCGTGTGTGTTGGCTGTCGCTCATTACTGTCCTTGCGTGATTCCCAACTACCGGCCATTTCCACACACACACACACACACACACACACACACACACACACACACACACACACACACACACACACACACACAAATGTCAGCAGCAACACCAGCAGCAATCTTTACCTACAAAAGGCCGTCCGGGCCACCATGCCTGCACCTCATTAACGAATGAAGTTTCTTCTCCTTGACAACAGCAGAGAGGTTTTATCAGCGCAGAGAAGGGTGAGGGAGTGGGCATTGGGGGGGGCGGGGGGGGGGTTGAACTGGACAATGGTGGTTTGGAAGGGAAAGTTGTAGGATGTGAGAGTGGGGGGGGGGGGGGGGAGGTCTGCAATGTCCAAAACGTTTTTATTTTTCAGCCTTGACCTTTGATTCCCTTTGGCAGTTCATTGCCACTTTCACTGTAAGAATGGCGATTAGATGTATGTTTACGATCAGTCATTTTATGTTATATGGAAGATCATGAAGAGAGAGAGAGAGAGAGAGAGAGAGAGAGAGAGAGAGAGAGAGAGAGAGAGAGAGACAGCGAGAGAGAGAGAGTTGCATAAGAAAATTACATTAAAAAGGAGCAAGAATCCATAACAAGAAATTCTTAACAAGTTCTACCAGCCATACACAAACAGAAAACAAAACAAAGCAAGTGAATGACATATCTCTATGATGTTGCTAGTTTTCTTAACCTAAATGCTTTATACATGTACGGTGCGAAATTCCTTAGATCATGAGATTTATGTAAGAACATTAGTAAGTTGAGTTTGAATGACAAAGGATGTCGTTAGTAGTTACGCTTTATTAAACGTACACGAGTACTTCTGAGAGAGAGAGAGAGAGAGAGAGAGAGAGAGAGAGAGGGGGGGGGGGAGAGAGAGAGAGAGAGAGAGGAGCACAGTGAAAAAAAAAATCATCAGTTGATTACTAAGAGTTAAAAGAAGAAGCAAACACGTGAGTTCAGAAAGGGAAACAAAGGAAGGAAAGAAGGAATGGAAAGAGAGTGTGGAGAAATAAAAGAGCAGGAACCAGGAAAGAAAGAAAAAGAGACCATGGAAGGAAGGGGAAGAAGGGGATAAATGACCACAACGAAAGAAAGTAAGTACATAGAAAGAAGGAATACAAACAGATTACAGACAGACAGAAAGGAGAACTAAGAGAGAAAGAAGAGAGGAATACAGAAACAGAAACATGTGAAGGAACGAACGAAGAGGATACAAAGGAAAATAGAGAGAAGGGAGCATAGAGAAAGAATATAGACAGAGGTCAAGGAGGTAGAAACATAGAAAGAAAGGCAGGCGTCTGAAGGATAAAGGAAAGAAAGAAAGGAGTGCAAACAAACAAAAACGTAAAGAAAAAAGAAATGAGGGAGTTCTGAGAAAGAAAAAAAAGGAAGTACAGAGTACAGATAAAGAATGGAAAAAAGAAAGAGACAAAGAAAGAAAGAAGGGAGTACAAAGAAAGAAAGAAAGAAAGAAAAGAGTATGCAAAAAGAAAGACAGACAGATAGGCAGACAAACAGAAAGAAAGAATGAAAGAAAGAAGGAACGAAATACAGAAAAAAATAGTAAGAATGAACTAAGAAGAGTGTAGGAAAAGACAGAAACAAAGAGAGAAGGAAAAACGAAGGGTGCGCTTCCTTTTCATAATGGTTCCTCGCGTCAGCCAGACCAGCAAAATGGAGACACATGCAATGACAGAACATTTGACCAAACTTGAAGAGACTCATCGATTTAGGGGACGAAGGTCGACTATGTGGTTCCAGTGGTCCCATTCCTGTGCATTGCATACTGAGCTCTTAGAAGGAGCGAATAAACACACACACACAACACACACACACACACACACACACACACACACACACACACACACACACACACACACACACACATCAATGCCCCTGATGAGAATCGACCCTATGATCTCTCCACCTCAGAGTCGGCGGTGTTCAACACTGCACCATTGTGGATGGTGTCTGTGGAGCTAGTTTGTTTTGATTCCTTGTTCCCAGAATCTCTCCCTTACCTCCCTTTTTTGTGTGGTCGTTACTACTCAACAGCTCTATCACCGTGACAATCATGCTCACAATACTGTGACCTCCGCTCTCAAAGTGTCAGGTCATTACAATGTGCTTCACTTCCTCTACATTATATGGAGCATTGTTCCCTTTGCCTGGGTCTGTTCCAGTGTTGGTTCTGTGTCCATGGAACCGTCTTTGTGGAACAAAATGTGTCCCACTTGATGTCTGGCATGGTAAACAAGGTTAAAATCTGATCCTAAC
>CM065728.1:73588901-73598901 GCA_033310375.1 Conus canariensis | reverse complement strand
TGGTGGTGGTGGTGTTATTGTTGATTTTTTGGTTGCTGTCATTCTTGTCATCATTACTATCATCTTCATTATTATTACGGCAGTTGTCGTTGTCATCTGTTAATATTGATGATGGATGATGATGATGATGATGATGATGATGATGATGATGATGGTTTTGCTGTTGCCGTCACTATTCTTATAATCATTACCATCATCATTATCATCATTGCTGTTGTTGTTGTTGTTGTTGGTTGTTGTTGTTGTTGTGATGATGATGATGATGATGATGATGATGATGATGATGTGATGATGTGATGATGATGATGATGATGATGACGACGACGACGACGACAATGACAACGACGACAACGACAACGACAACGACGACGACAAGTATAAAAAAATATGCCGTCACTTTCTGTTACACTCTCACTTTTCAAACACCATCAGAGTCTCTCTCCACCCATCTTCTATCCTGCCATAAATCAGAGAGAAGTTCACAACTGCGGCGCCAGGGACCCACCAGACAGGCTGGTTCTGCCCCCCACTGTCATGGCGGCCAGAGCGGCGGCGGCGGCGGCGGCGGCGGTAGCGCCGGCACGACACCCAGGTAAAGTACCTCCATTGACAGCACCCTGGCGGCGGCGGATCAGTGGTGCAGCATGCCAGACTGACGTGACATGTGGGCGTCTGACCTACTCCTGGAAACTCTAGTCGAGTTTGGCTTAGCCTCCTCTGTGGGGAAATAGAGAGAGAGGGAGAGAGATAGAGAGAGAGAGAGAAAGAGTGAGAGATAGAGAGAGAGGGGGGGAGTGGAGGGTGGTGGTAGTGAGGTTTAGGGGGTGGGGGTGATGGGGATGAGGTGGTGGGGAGAGGAAAGCAGGAAGAGAAGAATGACAGAAGGAAGGAGGAAGGGAACGGGAAGGGAATGAATCAGAAAAGAAGAGAAGAGAAACAAACAAACAAAGAGAGAGAGAGAAAGACAGAAGAAGAAGAAAAAAAAACGAAGAAAAAATGAATGAAAAGGGGAAAGAAAAGACTGAAGGAAAAGAGAAAACAGAATAAAGAAACTAGGAATCCAAAATAGAAAAAAAAAAAAAAGAGAATTTAAGAAAGCATCGGCGAATACAGACGGAAGAAAGCAAAGAAGGAGAGAGTAAAGAAGGGATGGAAGAAGAAAGAACTGAAAAAAGAAGTCCATGAAGCGAAAAGGACAGATTTTTTTTTTAATGAAAAAAGGAAAGAAAAAGACAACAACAACAACAAAAACTGAGGAAGCGAAGTTGGATGAAATGAAAAAAAAGGAAGAGAAGGAAGAAAAGATGGTGGACAGGAAAGAACAAATGACGAACAGACAGGAAGAAGAAGAAAAAAGCAAAAACGACGCGAGTTGACGTACAAATCGGTCAAGAATTAAAAAAAAAAAGAAAAGAAAGAAAGAAACAAAACAAAAGCAAAACTCCATACCAGAGTCTGTCTTTTCTTTCTTCCACACGCTCTGAAGGAAGATCACAGACCCTGAGGGTGGGGGTGGAGCCAGGGGGTGGAGTAGGGTGGTCTTTGTTCTTTTACTTGGTGGCTATTAGCCTTATTACGACGAGGGGAAATGACGATAATGATGCGCACGTGACTTTCTTTCAGTCCCTGTCATTTGATCTACTCGCGCTGCCTCCGTCCTCTCCACTGCAACACACACACTCCTCCTCATCATTCTCCCTACCTCCGTCCCCTCCACTGTAACACACACACACACCTTCATCATCGTCTTACTCGTCTCTCCACTGTAACACACACACTCCTCCGTCATTCTCCCTACCTCCATCCCCTGCACTGTAACACACACACACACACACACACACACACACACACACACACACACACACACACACACACACACACACACACACTCCTTCGTCACTCTCCCTACCTCCATCCCCTCCACTGTAACACACAGACACTCCCCCGTCAATCTCCTTACCACATTCTCTCCATTCCGTCCATTGTAATGTACACCCCCTTGTCATTCCTCTTGCCATTCTACTTCTATCCTCTCTAAGACACACACTCCCTATTATTCCCTTGCCATTCTAATTCATCCTCTCTAAGACACACACTCCTCTATTAGTCCCCTTGTCATTCTACTTCCATCCTCTCTAAGACACACACTCCTCTATTAGTCCCCTTGTCATTCTACTTCCATCCTCTCTAAGACACGCACTCCTCTATTATTCCCCTTGTCATTCTACTTCTATCCTCTCTAAGACACACACTCCTCATTATTCCCCTTGCCATTCTACTTCCATCCTCTCTAAGACACACACTCCTCTATTATTCCCTTGTCATCTACTTCCATCCTCTCTAAGACACACAGTTCCCAGGTCATTCCCCTTGTCATTCTACTTCTATCCTCTCTAAGACACACACTCCTCTATTATTCCCTTGCCATTCTACTTCCATCCTCTCTAAGACACACACTCCGTTGTCGTAGTTCCCTTTGCCCCATCAGCGTTATCCACTCCACTTGTAAGACACACACACATTCTGCTGTCCTGTGTCATTCTCCTTGCTTTGCTACACTTCCTTTCCTCTCCCTTGTAAGATACACACCCTGCTCTGTCATTCTCCTTGCTACACTTCCTTTCCCCTGTAAGACACACACCTCCTCTGTCATTGTCCTTGCTACACTTCCTTTCCCCTGTAAGACACACACCCTCCTCTGTCATTCTCCTTGCTACACTTCCTTTCCCCTGTAAGACACACACCCTCCTCTGTCATTGTCCTTGCTACACTTCCTTTCCCCTGTAAGACACACACCCTCCTCTGTCATTGTCCTTGCTACACTTCCTTTCCCCTGTAAGACACACACCCTCCTCTGTCATTGTCCTTGCTACACTTCCTTTCCCCTGTAAGACACACACCCTCCTCTGTCATTCTCCTAGCTACACTTCCTTTCCCCTGTAAGACACACACCCTCCTCTGTCATTGTCCTTACTACACTTCCTTTCCCCTGTAAGACACACACCCTCCTCTGTCATTCTCCTAGCTACACTTCCTTTCCCCTGTAAGACACACACCCTCCTCTGTCATTGTCCTTGCTACACTTCCTTTCCCCTGTAAGACACACACCCTCCTCTGTCATTCTCCTTGCTACACTTCCTTTCCCCTGTAAGACACACACCCTCCTCTGTCATTGTCCTTGCTACACTTCCTTTCCCCTGTAAGACACACACCCTCCTCTGTCATTGTCCTTGCTACACTTCCTTTCCCCTGTAAGACACACACCCTCCTCTGTCATTCTCCTTGCTACACTTCCTTTCCCCTGTAAGACACACACCCTCCTCTGTCATTCTCCTAGCTACACTTCCTTTCCCCTGTAAGACACACACCCTCCTCTGTCATTCTCCTAGCTACACTTCCTTTCCCCTGTAAGACACACACCCTGCTCTGTCATTCTCCTAGCTACACTTCCTTTCCCCTGTAAGACACACACCCTCCTCTGTCATTCTCCTAGCTACACTTCCTTTCCCCTGTAAGACACACACCCTCCTCTGTCATTCTCCTAGCTACACTTCCTTTCCCCTGTAAGACACACACCCTCCTCTGTCATTCTCCTAGCTACACTTCTTATCCCCTGTAAGTCACACTCTCCTACGTCACTACTCCTTCCACATACGTCGTTTCTATCTTCCCCCTTTTTTCCCTGTTTTCTCCGCACACCACGTGTCCTGCGATTTCAGTTTGTTACAGCATGGTTCTTTCTTTGCTCCCTCCCTCCTCTCTCATCTCACTTATTAATCCATTTATCCATCAGCTTCAAATCATGCACAGCGTGGTCTCAAGGCTTAGCCGATGTGGTATAGCGTATATGGACTAGCCCGCACGCAGTGACGTCTCCTTGGTGAAACTGAACATGAAACCTCCTCTCTTCCTCCACTTCCAGAACAAAACAACCACCACAACAAACAAACAAAACGAAACAAACAAACATACAAAACTAGGATGGGTGAAGCGTGTGGTTTAGCTCCACATTCAACCTTCACAAGGGAAGGGTGGGGGGAGGGGGCATTAAACATGTTTACTGTGACTTTAAAAAGATTGTTCTCTTGCCATTGTATTCCATTTTTACAGACTGATCACAAGTAAAACAACATACCTAGGAATTCTATCATTTCATCAGTTCAAAACAAATTCTGAAACCATCTCATGCCAGAAAACCAACATTATAGAAGAAACCATGTCACGATCTATTTTTTCACAAACAAGCTCATTTAGTCAAAGAGAACTCATATAATTGCTAAAGTCTCGGAGGCTCTTTCTCGACTGAAATTACTGGACAACACCAGTTGTTAAGACTTTGCCTTCAAAAACGCTGGAGATATGAGTCCGGAAATCTCTCTCTCTCTCTCTCTCTCTCTCTCTCTCTCTCTCTCTCTCTCTCTCTCTCTCTCTCTCACACACACACACACACACACACACACACACACACACACACACACACACACACACACACACACAGGGTGAGAGAGGTAAGGTAATGTTGCTTATAGCCCAGCCGACCGCAGAGGGCCGTATGAGAGAGAGAGAGAGAGAGAGAGAGAGAGAGAGGAGAGAGAGAGAGAGAGAGAGAGAGAGAGAGAGAAGAGAAGAGAAGAGAAGAGAAGAGAAAGTGAGAGATTTAGCGAATATAATTTCATTTATAGCTAAGGTCAAATAATTGCACATTTGAACACCTGGGACCACGTTCTCGTCTCTTTGAATAGGCTAGCAGCCCAAACAAACATGCTATGTTTGCGATTGTGACTGATCACTTTCGTTTCTGGCGAACGTGAACAACAACATTGCCAGTTCGAATGTTATGCCTGTATCATGATTGTCGTTTCCATGGAAACCATGAATTGACACGAAAAAGGGCGAAAACATGAAGAAGAAAAAAAAAAGAAAAGAAAAGCAAGAAAAAAAAAAAAGAAAAGAAAAACAAAAAGAAAAGAAACAAATAGGAAAAAAAGGAGAAATGACAAACAAAAATCGATGGTAAAATGCTTATTGATCTGAGAAAGGAGGAGCCCTGGGTACTCAGTGCAACTGCCTCAGACGCCACGGTGAAGAGGGAGGGAGGGAAGCTGGCAGTAATAAGCAGACCGAGTCTGCTACAGGTCGCACTAATGATGATGATGATGATGATGGTGCGGTACAACTGACTCCCGGAGACAGACATCATGCAATAATCAAGGAAGCGCCAGACAGCAAAAACAAGCAGCCTCCTCATCAATAAAGTCAGCACGACAGACAGAAAGATGTCAGCTAGAGAGAAGAGAGAGAGAGAGAGAGAGAGAGAGAGAGAAGAGGGAGAGAGAGAGAGAGAGAGAGAGAGAGAGAGAGAGAGAGAGAGAGAGAGAGAGAGAGAAGAGATGCGTGGCTCTGGCTGGCAGTACGGAACACCATCGTCAAATTTCAGGACACGTGCTTTTATGACGGCACGAGGTCGACTGGTGAAGCTGACGGTGCACTATACGGTACCGCGGAATCATCAATAGTGCCAGCACTGCTCCAGAGAGAGGAGAGAGAGAGAGAGAGAGAGAGAGAGAGAGAGAGAGAGAGAGAGAGAGAGAGAGAGAGAGAGAGAGAGCGTGATCTGTCTTGTCGGTGTGTGGATTCTGCCCGACAGCTTTCTTCAGGGACAAAACATTTTCTGCCTCCAGCTTCAGTGTCCAAGCGTTGTGTCACTGTACTCCTCCTCCTCCTGTGGTCAGAACGTGCAATATGACCTTGGACAGCGCCATCATCCAACTGACCACAACACTCCCCGCCTTGCCCCCCCCCTCTCCCTGCCCCCCCCTCCCCCCCCCCCCCCCCCCCCCCCCCCCCCCCCCCCCCCCCCCCCCCCCCCCCCCCCCCCCCCCCCGCCTTGCCAGCAACATATTTCACACCTTACCACTTCTTACAGTTTTTGACTTCCCTCCTCATCTTTCATGAGCCTTTGCTGTTCGCTTTCAACATATCCACTCCATCCAACCACCAAAGGTTTTAGTTCCTAGTACTGCTGCTGCGTGGTAAATTTGATTTTTTTCGTTTAAATTCACTTACGCATTTCATTCCAGACAGCGTGATAGCTACATCAGCATTCCACACTGCAAGGAAAAACTGTGTGTTTCCATTCTGCAGGACACCAGTGGAACTGCTGCCCAAGACACCACTGGTATGTTAACTTCTGGCAGCTGACGATGACCTAGTAGAACTGCTGCCCAAGACACCACTGGTATGTTAACTTCTGGCAGCAGGCGATGATCTGATGCAAAAGTGAGGTTTCAGGCTTCGTTGTGATAAGTTGAGTGAGCAGTTTTGAACATGTCCTTCATCAATTCAATAGGAAATAGCAGTATTTTACAAACCACTGACCGCGGACCAATGTCAGCATAAAATGGGACAGAGAAAGAGAGAAAAAAAAAGGAAATATGATAAAAGGAAAACACGTTTTCGCAAATCATTTTGACCCAACATAATCCCCCTTACCAACACACACACACACACACACACACACACACACACACACACACACACACACACACACACACACACACTTGGAAGTGCTTGCCGGGGAACGGGGTGGGATGGGGGGGGGGATGGCAGGAAGAGGTGCACGGAAGAAGGGGGCATGGGATAGAAAGGAGACAGGGGTGCCAGTCTTACAACAGTGTTGTTGTCGTCGAACATGATGCTAAAAATAGGCAAGATCCATGAACATTATTGTTGAAGATCATGTTAAAATGGGCTAGTTCTATCCACTAGCAATATTGTCGCCGTTGAAGATGGCGATGGGTCAGTTTCGTTAACAGTATTCTTGTCTAGTTGCAAAGTGAGGCGACTGCAGGCGGAAATCTAAACAAATTTGAAATATTCATGTTAGCCCACCGCCAAAAAAGCGTGGACAAACGAACCACAAGACAAAACACGACGCGTTTCGACCTCTTAGGTCTTCTTCAGGCAAGAAACAAAACAATCAGGACAACGGAAATGAA
Source organism: Conus canariensis (assembly GCA_033310375.1). Taxonomy (NCBI): domain Eukaryota; kingdom Metazoa; phylum Mollusca; class Gastropoda; order Neogastropoda; family Conidae; genus Conus; species Conus canariensis. Next base: position 73,591,903 of record CM065728.1, on the reverse strand, counting down.
CGAGCAATCACTTATCTTCATCCATTTGCTCGTTCATTTTCGTTGTCCTTATTGTTTTGTTTCTTGCCTGAAGAAGACCTAAGAGGTCGATACGCGTCGTGTTTTGTCTTGTGATTTGTTTGTCCACGGGTTTTGTTGTTGTTGTTGTTGTTGTTGTTGTTTTGGCGGTGCGCTGACATTAATATTTAACATTTGTTTAGTATTCTTGTTGTTAGAGATGATGATAACAAGATGGGTTAATTTCATTAACAGTACTGTTTACGTTAAAAAGGATGGTAATGTGGGCCAGTTTAATTAACACTATCGTTATCAATGGAGATAATGGTAAAAAAAAAAAAAAAAAAAGAGCCACATTCATTAAGAGTATTGGTGTCGTTGAAGTTTCAGGCAAAAAAGGTCAGTGTCATTAGAGGTATTGATGTCGTTGAAATTGCTGGTAAAGAAAAAAATGGGCCAATTCCATTTACAGTATTGTTGTCGTTGATGATGATGATGATGATGATGATGATGATGATGATGATGATGATGATGATAAACACGACCCAATTCCACGACAAAAGAGGATGTTACCCACCCACCCCCAGCGTCTTTCACAAAGCACCGGCACTGCATACCGCCTGCGTCATGACGTACGTCACCGTCCTTTGCCTAAGCAAAGCATGATCTTCGGTGCGAGGTCGGGGAGAACGTCTGCAAGAACTGGAGTGAAACGATGGGCAGAGACGTATTAGGCAGTGAGGGACCAGATAATTGGGGTTGTTTTGTAGAGTTGGTGCTGTGCTTTGGCTTTTTGTGCTGGTTTGGAAATCTTAGCGTGAAAAACAAAAGGATTTTGAACAGTGGTGAATACACGTGGAAAGACTATTGGCAAAAAACAAAAACAGTTAGATAAATTGTATGAATGTCGCGTCACACAAAAAGCTGTGAACATGGCTGCCGACAATTCTCACGTTCTTTCTTTAAAAGAAAAAAAAATTAAATGTTCTACCCTCTGGACGAAGATTCCAAATTCCAAAATTCAAAAACAAATAGAACTACAAACAGTGTCGTTCCCAATTCCATCGAACTCCTGAATCAAAACTGAACTTTCAATAAGATCTGGATCAGAAAGCCTGTTTGTATATATATATATATATATACTACTCAAAAGAATTTAAGGGCCACACAGTTCATCACTCCCCAATAATAACTCAGAAGTCCGACAGCTGAAATCAACCAACAAACATTTAATTCAATCATTTGATCATCGATTGGACACAATTTCATCAAGAAGTGCAAATCAATTATCGCGAAAATTTCATTGACATGGACACACCCCTATTTTGCAAATTCAGAACAACCGACTGTCAGAATGCCAAGGGTCAATATCGTATGTGACCGCCATTGGCGTTGATGCAGTCAAGGCAGCGCTGTCTCATGGATCTGACCAAAGTCTGGGAGATCGCCTGCCACTCCTGCTCCAGATTCCTGAACAGGACGTCAAGAATGTGTGCAGGAGGGTGTTTGTTGCGTATACGACGGCCCAGAACATCCCAAAGATGTTCGATGGGGTTCAGATCGGGTGAGCGGGCAGGCCAGTCCATGCTGGTGACTTGCTGCTGCTGGAGAAAGTTCTGTACGACCCGAGCTCTGTGCGGCCTGGCGTTATTGTCCTGTAGTATGGCTCCTGGTCCCATGGCCTGCAAAGCTGGTACAGCGATTGGCTCCAGAATGTCGTCCCTGTAGGCTACGCCGGTCAGGTAGCCTTGGACACTGTGCAGGGGTGTTCTGTGATGAAGACTGAAGCCACCCCACACCATCAGGGACCCACCACCATAGCGGTCATGCTCCGCAACAGTGGCGTCAATGAAGCGCTCTCCAACACGCCTCCAGGCGCGAATCCTGCCGTCGTTGAAGGACAGGGTGTAGCGGGATTCATCAGAAAAGAGCACCCTGGACCACTGCTGCCTTGTCCAGGCCAGGTGTCGTTGAGCCCAAGCCAGACGAGCAGCACGGTGAGCTCTGGTCAGTGGAGGTCGCAATGCTCGACGCCTTGACCGCATGTTGGCCTCACGCAGGCGGTTGCGAACCGTCTGGTCGCTGACGAGGACGATGCTGGCTGCTCTCAGCTGCCCCCTGAGCACGTTGGCGGTGGCGGTTCTATTGCGTAGTGCCGCCAGGGTGATGAAGCGATCCTGTCGTCTGTTGGTCGCTCTGGGGCGTCCAGGTCTGTGTGCTTCTTGAACTCTCCCATAGTTGTACCGTCTCTCAGTCTTTGAATGACAGAATGTGTTACTCTAAGTCGTCTGCCAACTTCTTGGACCGCCACGCCTTCTTGTAGCCAGGCCACAGCCATCCCTCTCTCAGCGTCACTAAGTTTGCGTCTTGGTGGCATGTTTGAACACACCCCCAGAAGCGGCCCTTGATAAAGCCACTGGTCAGCGAATCAGGTTGACAAGTGTTCATTAAAGGTCCGGCTTGCATGTGCAATGCAGTTTTTAGACAGCCGAACACTGCTGCGCCAGCTAGGCGCACTCAAATTGCGACCTTTTTCTCGTGGTTTTTGAGCTTCTTTTGCGGACCAGTGTAACACCTTTGACACAGATTCGACTGAACAATTGCCCAAACCAGTTTTCTGTGAAGCACTTGTCACACTTTGAGTGAATAAATTGGCCATAAACATTTCATGTTTTATGCTACGCTGTATTATGTAAACCATATAAAAAATGAATGTGGCCCTTAAATTCTTTTGAGTAGTATATATATATATATATATATATATGTGTGTGTGTGTGTGTGTGTGTGTGTGTGTGTGTGTGTGTGTGTGTGTGTGTGTGTGTGTTAATATTCTGTGTGTGTGAGTAAGGGTGGGTGGGTGGATGGGTGGATGTGTTTTGGTGATTAGCGATTTGTTAAATATAGATCCATAGACATGTTTTCATGGCCACTCTTAATTTCTCTTTGGAGATTATAAAGTGTTCTTGACTTGACTTGACTTCTACCTGAGGATGGCTGCTGTTCCA
>CM065728.1:73571401-73583901 GCA_033310375.1 Conus canariensis | reverse complement strand
TCAGGCAGACAAAACCAACACACTGAGGTCAAGCAGACACACCAAACACACTGAAGGTCAGGACAGACACACCAACACAGGGAGGTCAGAACAGACACACCAACACATGGAGGTCAGGACAGACACACCAACACACTGAGGTCAGGACAGACACACCAACACATGGAGGTCAGGACAGACACACCAACACACTGGAGGTCAGGACAGACACACCAACACATGGAGGTCAGGACAGACACACCAACACACTGAGGTCAGGACAGACACACAACACACTGAGGTCAGGATCAGACACACCAACACATGGAGGTCAGGACAGACACACCAACACACTGAGGTCAGGACAGACACACCAACACATGGAGGTCAGGACAGACACACCAACACACTGACGTCGAGGACAGACACACATACACACTGGAGGTCAGGACAGACACACCAACACATGGAGGTCAGGACAGACACACCAACACACTGAGGTCGGGACAGACACACCAACACACTGAGGTCAGGACAGACACACCAACACACTGGAGGTCAGGACAGCACACAAACACACTGAGGTCAAGACAGACACACCATCACACTGAGGTCAGGACAGACACACCAACACATGGAGGTCAGAACAGACACACCAACACATGGAGGTCAGGACAAACACACCAACACACTGAGGTCAGGACAGACACACCTAACACATGGAGGTCAGGACAGACCCCACCAACACACTGAGGTCAGGACAGACACACCACACATGAGGTCAGACAGACACACAAAACTAGGTCAGGACAGACACACCAACACACTGAGGTCAGGCAGACACACCAACACAAGAGGTCAGGAAGACACACCAACACACGAGGTCAGCAGACAGACACACCACACACTGAGGTCAGGACAGACACACCAAACACACTGAGGTCAGACGCCCACCAAACACTGGAGGTCAGGACAGACACCACACATGAGGTCAGGACAGCCACACCAACACACTGAGGTCAGACAGACACACCAACACATGGGTCAGGACAGACACACCACACACTGAGGTGAAGACCACAACACATGAGTCAGGACAGACACACCACACATGAGTCAGGACAGACACACCAACACATGAGGTCAGAACAGACACACAACACACTGGAGGTCAGGACAAACACACCAACACACTGAGGTCAGGCCCAGACACACCAACACATGAGGTCAGGACAGACACACCAACACACTGAGGTCAGACAGACACACACAACTGAGGTCAGAACAGACACACCAACACATGAGGTCAGGACAGACACACCAACACACTGAGGTCAGGACAGACACACCAACACACTGAGGTCAGGACAGACACACCAACACACTGAGGTCAGGACAGACACACCAACACAGGAGGTCAGGACAGACACACCAACACACTGAGGTCAGGACAGACACACACCAACACACTGAGGTCAGGACAGAACACCAACACACTGAGGTCAGGACAGACACACCAACACACTGAGGTCAGGACAGACAACACCAACACATGAGGTCAGACAGACACACCAACACACTGAGGTCAGGACAGACACACCAACACATGGAGTCAGGACAGACACACCAACACACTGAGGTCAGGACAGACACACCAACACACTGAGGTCAGACAGACACACCACACACTGAGGTCAGGACAGACACACCAACACACTGAGGTCAGGACAGACACACAACACATGAGGTCAGGACAGACACACCAACACACTGAGGTCAGGACAGACACACCAACACATGGAGGTCAGGACAGACACACAACACATGAGGTCAGGACAGACACACCAACCACTGAGGTCAGGACAGAACCAACCACACATGAGGTCAGGACAGACACACCAACACACTGAGGTCAGGACAGACACACCATCACACTGAGGTCAAGACAGACACACAGACAACTGAGGTCAGGACAGACACACCAACACACTGAGGTCAGGACAGACACACCAACACACTGAGGTCAGGACAGACACACCAACACATGAGGTCAGCAGGACAACACACCACACACTGAGGTCAGGACAGACACACCAACACACTGAGGTCAGGACAGACACACCAAGACACTGAGGTCAGGACAGACACACCAACACACTGAGGTCAGGACAGACACACCAACACACTGAGGTCAGGACAGACACACCAACACACTGAAGTCAGGACAGACACACCAACACATGGATGTCAGGACAGACACACCAACACACTGAGGTCAGGACAGACACACAAACACATGGAGGTCAGGACAGACACACCAACACATGGAGGTCAGGACAGACACACCATCACACTGAGGTCAAGACAGACACACCAACACATGGAGGTCAGGACAGACACACCAACACATGGAGGTCAGGACAGACACACCAACACACTGAGGTCAAGACAGACACACCAACACATGGAGGTCAGGACAGACACACCATCACACTGAGGTCAGGACAGACACACCAACACACTGAGGTCAGGACAGACACACCAACAGACTGAGGTCAGGACAGACACACAAACACACTGAGGTCAGGACAAACACACAAACACACTGAGGTCAGGACAGACACACCATCACACTGAGGTCACGACAGACACACAAACACACTGAGGTCAAGACAGACACACAAACACACTGAGATCCAGCAGGACAGACACACAAGCACACTGAGGTCCAGCAGGACAAACACACAAACCCACAACACCCCACAGTGGTACTCACGTTGGGTCCTCCGGGCACGGAGAGATTCTCGGGGCGGGCGAAGAACACCTCTTCGGCCTCAGCGCTGAAGGACACGCTCTTGCTGGGGGAGGGCTGGGGGGAGGGGGTCTGGGACAGACCCAGGCGACCCACCGTCTCGGCGCTGCGGCTGATGGGGCTGGGGACCCGGATGAAGGTATGGCGCTGGGGGGAGAGGATGGGCGCCGAGGCACGGCGCCTCCGCTGCTCCTTGGAAAAGCGGTTGCCATAGCGACCGGCCGCCCCCGCCGACCGCTTCCGGCCCTTTTTGGCGCCACGGGCCCCTGCCAACATCCGGGAGGAGTTGGCGAACAAGATGGCGGCTAAGGCGCTACACCAGCACACTACAGTTCGCTGAGGACCGTTGAGTTAAACAAAAAAAAAATGATTTGGATGGGTTGCCTGAAAGCTGGCCCGTCGTCCTCACAGCTTCGGTCGTCTGCCAAATACCGCGGTAACCGTCATCTGCGCAGGTCTTGGAGTCGCTGCTTTGGGTTCTCTGAGCAACCCGTCACTGTCACTGTTTTCTCTCTCCGAGCTCAGAAGTCAGACTGATTCTACAAGTAGCGTGGATCCCTACACACTAGTGCTTAGACCAGACACCAGTGCGTGATGCCACTCACCACACCAGTGCTGGTCACTGCCACACACTGTACGTTTCTGCCCCCGGGGTGTTCTGGTCAGGGATAGGAACCCTGATTCTCTCTCTCTCTCTCTCTCTCTCTCTCTCTCTCTCTCTCTCTCTCTCTCTCTCTCTCTCTCTCTCAAAGCTCTGCAGCTTAAAGCGTTGAAAACGGTCTCTTAGGTGACTTTGAGGTGATCGACGGCATTATTCCATATAGTGATCGGTGGCAGCGGATCCAGCAAACAGTGCTGGTAATCTCATGGTCCGTCGCTTGGAATACGTCTTGTAGACCCTTCACTCAAATACTGGGACCAAGAATTTCTTGTTCAAATTTCCCTGCTCTTCTAAAACAGCGACGGGAGTCTCAGTGATTTATTGACAGCCGTTGATTTCTGCAAAAGACGCAGCTCGTGGTCTCTAGCAGACTCTTCAGTGCCAGTCCGTTTGTCTGCAAGACTTCCCATTGTTCTCACATTGTCTACCAGATCTGGAGGAGTTGCTCATTGATCTCACACCTTGAACCATTCTATAACCTGATCAGGATTTGCCTTCTTCCGGAAGAGGAGTTCGACGTCAGACAAGACAGTTGTATTCTTCGCGCCGACACTTGGCAACCAGCCCGTGACGTGAGTGAGTGTGTGACTCGGTGGCTTCTTGTCGCGTGAGGCGCGTGCATTATATCAATTGTGGATTCAAAGTCTCATCTTCCTGTCCATTACGTCAGAGATTTCTTTGAAATGCTTTAGCACGGACGTTTAAATCCACTGCAACATTACCAGTGTTACACAAGAATAAAATAACTTATCCTCAGGTCGTTGAGTCACAAACTGCGACGATTGTGACAGACAAGACGTCGCCTTCTTAGGAGATTGTGTTTCTCTCTTTATTGTTTCCAGACCAATGCCGGCAACGATTCCACGCTGTTGGCAGCCACCACGGCCTTTTTTTCTGCTTCAGCTGTTGTCACACAACACCGAGATCAATAAGGCAAAGACGTGTCAGCACCTAAAATATCCAGATCCTTCGGTTCCTGATCTTTGTTGTCAACAACTCCACTGCCAGCTTGCTTTTTTCGTCCTTGGACAACTGTCTGCTGACTCACGCGTTGGCCTCTTTCCCCGTGGCCTTTGACCCCAAGCTGGAAAGGTGAGAGGGATGTCCAGGTCTTGGACCTTTGGTCTTCTTCACCTGGAGACAGAGGAAGTTCTGGTCAGTGCTACTTTGTAGAGGACGAAGAGGTCAGTTCGTCACTGATAACATATCCCACTCTCAGAGTCAGTCGTTCGGCCGTTGTTAATAAAAAAAGAAAAAGAAAAGAAAAAATAAAGAAAAGAAGAAGAATACGTGTATGCATTATTATGTCATTTTCCTATACTCACAAGACATTTAATCCTCAAGGATATAAAACAGATCATTGGGGGTTTCCAGGCAGTGACCATCTTACTCCTGGTCAGTCAGGATATCACGTGAAACATTAACGGTCAACAAGACAGTGGACATTTCATCTCATGTCAGTACAGACATAAATGAACTGTTGTGGTTTCCCAGTGAGTGGCCATCCCAGTCTGTAAAGACATCAAAAAATCGTTTACAGTCAACATGTCGATTGTCCTTTTATCCCCAGTCAGTCTGGACATCCAATAAACCTTGTATGATCAGCCAGTCAGTGGACATCCAATAAACCTTGTATGATCAGCCAGTCAGTGGACATCCAATAAACCTTGTATGATCAGCCAGTCAGTGGACATCCAATAAACCTTGTATGATCAGCCAGTCAGTCAGACATCCAATAAACCTTGTATGATCAGCCAGTCAGTGGACATCCAATAAACCTTGTATGATCAGCCAGTCAGTGGACATCCAATAAACCTTGTATGATCAGCCAGTCAGTCAGGACATCCAATAAACCTTGTATGATCAGCCAGTCAGTGGACATCCAATAAACCTTGTATGATCAGCCAGTCAGTGGTAATCCAATAAACCTTGTATGGTCAGCCAGTCAGTGGACATCCAATAAACCTTGTATGATCAGCCAGTCAGTGCACATCCAATAAACCTTGTATGATCAGCCAGTCAGTCAGGACATCCAATAAACCTTGTATGATCAGCCAGTCAGTCAGGACATCAAATAAACCTTGTATGATCAGCCAGTCAGTCAGATATCCAATAAACCTTGTATGATCAGCCAGTCAGTCAGACATCCAATAAACCTTGTATGATCAGCCAGTCAGTCAGGACATCCAATAAACCTTGTATGATCAGCCAGTCAGTGGACATCCAATAAACCTTGTATGATCAGCCAGTCAGTCAGGACATCCAAAAAACCTTGTATGATCAGCCAGTCAGTGGACATCCAATAAACCTTGTATGATCAGCCAGTCAGTGGACATCCAATAAACCTTGTATCATCAGCCAGTCTGTCTAGACATCCAATAAACCTTGTATGATCAGCCAGTCAGTGGACATCCAGTAAACCTTGTATGATCAGCCACTCAGTCTAGACATCCAATAAACCTTGTATGATCAGCCAGTCAGTGGACATCCAGTAAACCTTGTATGATCAGCCAGTCAGTCAGGACATCCAGTAAACCTTGTATGATCATCCAGTCAGTCAGAACATCCAATAAACCTTGTATGATCAGCCAGTCAGTCAGGACATCCAGTAAACCTTGTATGATCAGCCAGTCAGTGGATATCCAATAAACCTTGTATGATCAGCCAGTCAGTCAGACAGCCAATAAACCTTGTATGATCAGCCAGTCAGTGGACATACAATAAACCTTGTATGATCAGCCAGTCAGTCATGACATCCAATAAACCTTGTATGATCACCCAGTCAGTGGACATCCAATAAACTCTGTATGATCAGCCAGTCAGTCAGACATCCAATAAACTCTGTATGATCAGCCAGTCAGTGGACATCCAATAAACTCTGTATGATCAGCCAGTCAGTGGACATCCAATAAACCTTGTATGATCAGCCAGTCAGTCTAGACATCCAATAAACCTTGCATTATCAGCCAGTCAGTGGACATCCAATAAACCTTGTATGATCAGCCAGTCAGTGGACATCCAATAAACCTTGTATGATCAGCCAGTCAGTCAGGACATCCAATAAACCTTGTATGATCAGCCAGTCAGTCAGTGGACATCCAATAAACCTTGTATGATCAGCCAGTCAGTCAGGACATCCAATAACCCTTGTATGATCAGCCAGTCAGTCAGGTCATCCAGTACACATTGTATGATCAACCAGTCAGTGGACATCCAATAAACCTTGTATGATCAGCCAGTGATCACCCAGTCAGTCAGTCAGGACATCCAAAAAACCATGTATGATCACCAAGTTAGTCAGGACATCCCATAAACCTTGTATGATCTGCCAGTCAGTCAGGACATCCAATAAACCTTGTATGATCAGCCAGTCAGTCAGACATCCAATAAACCTTGTATGATCAGCCAGTCAGTCAGACATCCAATAAACCTTGTATGATCAGCCAGTCAGTGGACATCCAATAAACCTTGTATGATCAGACCAGTCAGTGGATATCCAATAAACCTTGTATGATCAGCCAGTCAGTGGACATCCAATAAACCTTGTATGATCAGCCATTCAGTGGACATCCAATAAACCTTGTATGATCAGCCAGTCAGTGGACATCCAATAAACCTTGTATGATCAGCCAGTCAGTCAGACATCGAATAAACCTTGTATGATCAGCCAGTCAGTCAGACAGCCAATCAACCTTGTATGATCAGCCAGTCAGTCAGACTAGCCAATAAACCTTGTATGATCAGCCAGTCAGTGGACATCCAATAAACCTTGTATGATCAGCCAGTCAGTCTAGACATCCAATAAACCTTGTATCATCAGCCAGTCAGTCAGACATCCAATAAACCTTGTATGATCAGCCAGTCAGTGGACATCCAATAAACCTTGTATGATCAGCCAGTCAGTCAGGACATCCAATAAACCTTGTATGATCAGCCAGTCATTCAGACAGCCAATAAACCTTGTATGATCAGCCAGTCAGTCAGACAGCCAATAAACCTTGTATGATCAGCCAGTCAGTGGACATCCAATAAACCTGGTATGATCGCCAGTCAGTCAGACATCCAATAAACCTTGTATGATCAGCCAGTCAGTGGACATCCAATAAACCTTGTATGATCAGCCCAGTCAGTGGACATCCAATAAACCTTGTATAATCTGCCAGTCAGTCAGGACATCCAATAAACCTTGTATGATCAGCCAGTCAGTGGACATCCAATAAACCTTGTATGATCAGCCAGTCAGTCAGACATCCAATAAACTTTGTATGATCAGCCAGTCAGTGGACATCCAATAAACCTTGTATGATCAGCCAGTCAGTGGATACCAATAAACCTGGTATGATCAGCCAGTCAGTGGACATCCAATAAACCTTGTATGATCAGCCAGTCAGTGGACATCCAATAAACCTTGTATGATCAGCCAGTCAGTGGACATCCAATAAACCTTGTATGATCAGCCAGTCAGTCAGGACATCCAATAAACCTTGTATGATCAGCCAGTCAGTCGACATCCAATAAACCTTGTATGATCAGCCAGTCAGTCAGACATCCAATAAACCTTGTATGATCAGCCAGTCAGTCAGACATCCAATAAACCTTGTATGATCAGCCAGTCAGTCAGACTCCAATAAACCTTGTATGATCAGCCAGTCAGTGGACATCCAATAAACCTTGTATGATCAGCCAGTCAGTCGGACATCCAATAAACCTTGTATGATCAGCCAGTCAGTGGACATCCAATAAACCTTGTTGATCAGCAGTGATCACAGTCCAGTCAGTCAGACATCCAATAAACCTTGTATGATCAGCCAGTCAGTCAGACATCCAATAAACCTTGTATGATCAGCCAGTCAGTCAGGACATCCAATAAACCTTGTATGATCAGCCAGTCAGTGGACATCCAATAAACCTTGTATGATCAGCCAGTCAGTCGGACATCCAATAAACCTTGTATGATCAGCCAGTCAGTGGACATCCAATAAACCTTGTATGATCAGCCAGTCAGTGGACATCCAATAAACCTTGTATGATCAGCCCAGTCAGTGGACATCCAATAAACCTTGTATGATCAGCCAGTCAGTGGACATCCAATAAACCTTGTATGATCAGCCAGTCAGTCAGGACATCCAATAAACCTTGTATGATCAGCCAGTCAGTCAGACATCCAATAAACCTTGTATGATCAGCCAGTCAGTCAGACACCAATAAACCTTGTATGATCAGCCAGTCAGTGGACATCCAATAAACCTTGTATGATCAGCCAGTCAGTGGACATCCAATAAACCTTGTATGATCAGCCAGTCAGTCGACATCCAATAAACCTTGTATGATCAGCCAGTCAGTGGACATCCAATAAACCTTGTATGATCAGCCAGTTCAGGACATCCAATAAACCTTGTATGATCAGCCAGTCAGTCAGACATCCAATAAACCTTGTATGATCAGCCAGTCAGTCAGACATCCAATAAACCTTGTATGATCAGCCAGTCAGTCAGACAGCCAATAAACCTTGTATGATCAGCCAGTCAGTGGACATCCAATAAACCTTGTATGATCAGCCAGTCAGTCAGGCATCGAATAAACCTTGTATGATCAGCCAGTCAGTCAGACAGCCAATAAACCTTGTATGATCAGCCAGTCAGTCAGACAGCCAATAAACCTTGTATGATCAGCCAGTCAGTGGACATCCAATAAACCTTGTATCATCAGCCAGTCAGTCTAGACATCCAATAAACCTTGTATCATCAGCCAGTCAGTCAGACATCCAATAAACCTTGTATGATCAGCCAGTCAGTGCACATCCAATAAGCCTTGTATGATCAGCCAGTCAGTCAGGACATCCAATAAACCTTGTATGATCAGCCAGTCAGTCAGACAGCCAATAAACCTTGTATGATCAGCCAATCAGTCAGACAGCCAATAAACCTTGTATGATCAGCCAGTCAGTGGACATCCAATAAACCTTGTATGATCAGCCAGTCAGTCAGACATCCAATAAACCTTGTATGATCAGCCAGTCAGTGGACATCCAATAAACCTTGTATGATCAGCCAGTCAGTGGACATCCAATAAACCTTGTATAATCTGCCAGTCAGTCAGGACATCCAATAAACCTTGTATGATCAGCCAGTCAGTGGACATCCAATAAACCTTGTATGATCAGCCAGTCAGTCAGACATCCAATAAACCTTGTATGATCAGCCAGTCAGTGGATATCCAATAAACCTTGTATGATCAGCCAGTCAGTGGATATCCAATAAACCTGGTATGATCAGCCAGTCAGTGGACATCCAATAAACCTTGTATGATCATCCAGTCAGTGGACATCCAATAAACCTTGTATGATCAGCCAGTCAGTGGACATCCAATAAACCTTGTATGATCAGGCAGTCAGTCAGACATCCATAAAACCTTGTATGATCAGCCAATCAGTCCGACATCCAATAAACCTTGTATGATCAGCCAGTCAGTCAGACATCCAATAAACCTTGTATGATCAGCCAGTCAGTGGACATCCAATAAACCTTGTATGATCAGCCAGTCAGTCAGACGTCCAATAAACCTTGTATGATCAGCCAGTCAGTCAGACATCCAATAAACCTTGTATGATCAGCCAGTCAGTGGACATCCAATAAACCTTGTATGATCAGCCAGTCAGTGGACATCAAATAAACCTTGTATGATCAGCCAGTCAGTCAGACATCCAATAAACCTTGTATGATCAGCCAGTCAGTCAGACATCCAATAAACCTTGTATGATCAGCCAGTCAGTGGACATCCAATAAACCTTGTATGATCAGCCAGTTAGTGGATATCCAATAAACCTTGTATGATCAGCCAGTCAGTGGACATCCAATAAACCTTGTATGATCAGCCAGTCAGTGGACATCCAATAAACCTTGTATGATCAGCCAGTCAGTGGACATCCAATAAACCTTGTATGATCAGCCAGTCAGTGGACATCCAATAAACCTTGTATGATCAGCCAGTCAGTGGACATCCAATAAACCTTGTATGATCAGCCAGTCAGTCAGACAGCCAATAAACCTTGTATGATCGGCCAGTCAGTCAGACAGCCAATAAACCTTGTATGATCAGCCAGTCAGTCAGACAGCCAATAAACCTTGTATGATCAGCCAGTCAGTGGACATCCAATAAACCTTGTATGATCAGCCAGTCAGTCTAGACATCCAATAAACCTTGTATGATCAGCCAGTCAGTCAGACATCCAATAAACCTTGTATGATCAGCCAGTCAGTCTGGACATCCAATAAACCTTGTATGATCAGCCAGTCAGTCAGACATCCAATAAACCTTGTATGATCAGCCAGTCAGTCAGACATCCAATAAACCTTGTATGATCAGCCAGTCAGTCAGACATCCAATAAACCTTGTATGATCAGCCAGTCATTACAAACATCCAAAGGACCGTTAAAATTCAACCAGTTTGTTATTTCTTTTTATTCCCAGTCATTAAAGACATCAGAAGGGTCGTTGATACTCAACCAATCAGTAATCACTTTATCCCCAGTCAGTAGAGACATCGAATGGATCGTTTCTGGTCAACCAGTCAGTGGTCATTATATCCCCAGTCGGTAATGAAAACAAATGGCCATTTCTGGACGACCAGCCCATGGTCCAATTCTAGGAATGCAACGTGACGAAGCGTCAGGCAATCCTAAGATCTTTACCCTGCTTGCCAAACAGCGCCGTGACTGTCACGTACCATGCTTCGCTGTGATCCTGCATCACAGGACAAAGCGCCGTGACTGTCACGTACCGTGTTTCGCCGTGTGACTGTCACATACCATGCTTCTCTGTGTGACTGTCACGTACCGTGCTTCGCTGTGATCCTGCATCACAGGACAAAGCGCCGTGACTGTCACGTACCATGCTTCGCTGTATGACTGTCACATACCATGCTCCGCTGTATGACTGTCACGTACCATGCTCCGCCGTGTGACTGTCACATACCATGCTCCGCTGTGTGACTGTCACATACCATGCTTCGCTGTGTGACTGTCACATACCATGCTTCGCTGTGTGACTGTCACGTACCATGCTTCGCTGTATGACTGTCACGTACCATGCTTCGCTGTGTGACTGTCACATACCATGCTTCGCTGTATGACTGTCACATACTATGCTCCGCTGTATGACTGTCACGTACCATGCTTCGCTGTGTGACTGTCACGTACCATGCTTCGCTGTATGACTGTCACATACCATGCTCCGCTGTGTGACTGTCACGTACCATGCTTCGCTGTATGACTGTCACATACCATGCTTCGCTGTATGACTGTCACATACCATGCTTCGCTGTGTGACTGTCACGTACCATGCTCCGCTATATGACTGTCATATACCATGCTTCGCTGTGTGACTGTCATATACCATGCTTCGCTGTGTAACTGTCACGTACCATGCTCCGCTGTGTGACTGTCACGTACCATGCTTCGCTGTGTGACTGTCATATACCATGCTTCGCTGTGTGACTGTCACGTACCATGCTTCGCTGTGTGACTGTCACGTACCATGCTCCGCTGTGTGACTGTCACGTACCATGCTTCGCTGTGTGACTGTCACATACCATGCTTCGCTGTGTGACTGTCACGTACCATGCTTCGCTGTATGACTGTCACGTACCATGCTTCGCTGTGTGACTGTCATATACCATGCTTCGCTGTATGACTGTCACATACTATGCTCCGCTGTATGACTGTCACGTACCATGCTTCGCTGTGTGACTGTCACATACCATGCTTCGCTGTATGACTGTCACATACCATGCTCCGCTGTGTGACTGTCACGTACCATGCTTCGCTGTATGACTGTCACATACCATGCTTCGCTGTATGACTGTCACATACCATGCTTCGCTGTGTGACTGTCACGTACCATGCTCCGCTATATGACTGTCATATACCATGCTTCGCTGTGTGACTGTCATATACCATGCTTCGCTGTGTGACTGTCACATACCATGCTTCGCTGTATGACTGTCACATACCATGCTCCGCTGTGTGACTGTCACGTACCATGCTTCGC
>CM065728.1:73558901-73561401 GCA_033310375.1 Conus canariensis | reverse complement strand
ATCTTTTTTGAACAATAGAAGACAAGCAGTATTTCAAGATTCCATTATGTCACCTCTTATGACGGTGAAATATGGTATTCCTCAAGGATCTATTTTAGGTCCTATTTTGTTTTCTATTTATGTTAACGATTTACCACTTCATGTAACGTCGTCTACTGAACTGTTTGCTGATGATACTACCCTTTATAATAAAGATAAAAGTACGGAAGTAGTGTGCTGCAACATGCAGAAAGATTTAGATAAATTAGTTAGCTGGACCGAAGCAAATCATATAGTTCTTCACCCTCTCAAGTCAAAGTTCATGTTAGTTACCACCAGACAGAAAAGACAAAACATTAAAACCAGCCTGCCAAGCCTTAAAATTTATGACAAAGCATTGGAAGAAGTCGAATCGCACAAATTGCTAGGTCTTACATTTGATAATAACATATCTTGGTCTAGCCACATATCTTTACTTTGTAAAAAAAACTGTCCAAGAAAGTGTTTCAGCTAAATAGAATAAAGCATTTTCTTGATGAGCATACTCGAAAGATATTTTTCCATGCATACATCCAACCGGACATAGACTATGCTTCAACTTGCTGGGATTTGGCAAGTAAAAACTCCTTAAGACCTCTTGAGAGCTTATACAGACGTTCTCTCAAACTTATTCTGCTCAAATCATCGTCCCTCCTACCCAGTGATTACAAATACTTAGGTATTCTTCCCTTTGGGTTTAAATGCCGCTTTAATAAAGCTAATTTTATGTACAAAATTATAAATAATTTAACGCCGTCTTATCTCCATAGTAAATTCATTGTAAACGATATTCGTAGCAAACGTATTATTTTCACCCCACGACCTAGGACTAATCTCTTCATGACCTCCGTTACTTACTCGGGTGCCAGACTTTGGAATGAATTGTCCGATCATCTTAAGAACAGCTGTAGTTTGATATCATTCAAAAAGGCTTACCACAATACGTTTTAAACAACATCTTTAAAATGCCGGCATGGTTTCGATTTCTAAGGACCTTTTCCCCAGTTCTAGTCAAATGGCCATTTTCCGCTCAATAAAACATGGTTGTAAGTTTTTTTGTTTGTTTGTTTGTTTTTTGTTGAGGGCATGGTGTAAAGAAGCTTGTCAGCTTATCTGTTTACCCTCAATAAAATATTCGTATTCTCTCTCTCTCCATTCACCCCCCCCCCCCCCCCCCCCATTTGCCCTAATCATTTTGTTTTCTTCTTGTGGTTGTTGGTAGTGTGGTGGTGGTGTTTATTGTTCTTTTTCTTCTTACTTCTTTTGTCAAAGGTTTTCATGCAAGCAATTGTTGCATTTTTTCATGTGTGTTTGTTTGATTTGCTTTTTACTATATATTGATTTTTCCTTGCCCAGGGGGCTGGATGTGGAAGGCACCCATGCTTGGTCCACTGCCCTCTTGAAGTGGAATTCGTTCGTTCGTTCGTTCGTTCTCTCTCTCTCTCTCTCTCTCTCTCTCTCTCTCTCTCTCTCTCTCTCTCTCTCTCTCTCTCTCTCTCTCTCTCCATTTACCCCAAACCTACCCCTTGGCCTTTTCCTTCCCCGTTTCCTTCCCCTTGTTCGCTATGTTCACGCGTTTCTCTATTGCGTTCGTTTGTCAATGGTGTGGACAATAGCTAATTTGTATTGAACTGTACAAGATCTTGTTATACTTTGTTCTTTTTATATGTATTTGCATTAATTTGATCTTTAAATGCATTAATTTGATCTTTAATTTGTTTTTCTTTCCTTTTGCCCCAGGGCTGGGTGGAAAAAAGCATTTGTATTGCTTATCTCATTACCCTGGTAAAATAAAATTTCGTTCGTTCGTTCGTTCGTTCTCTCTCTCTCTCTCTCTCTCTCTCTCTCTCTCTCTCTCTCTCTCTCTCTCTCTCTCTCTCTCCTCTTAGCTAGACTGCTGCTTTCGCCAAAGTGACAGGCAATCTCTTTTTTTTTTTCCAGGAGTACAAATCACTGATCACTAAGGAGCAAGCACCCTGTGAAGGTGAGTTTCAGTCCCTGTAGCTAAAGTTCTCCTAAAAACATATCATGTGTCCGCAGAGCAAGTCTGCCGGTTTAATGTGCACCGAAAGAGGTAGAAAAAAAATTCTGGGACGCATGACACACTTTCACGTAGCAAGGTGTCATTCTGCTTTGAATCAGCTATCACAGTCCCCGTTCTGAACAACGCCAAAGCCAACGCCAAAAGGTAAAAGACTGTGTTTAATAACGCCAAAGCAGTTATGCTCAGTGACTACAGACCTGCTTCACTGTCGTCTGTAATGAACAGTTCTCTTCGTTCACGTCTCGCGCTTCATTTTCTGAACTCTGTGACTGACTCTTTCATGGATCCATGGCACTTTGCCTATCAGGCAGAGATGTGTGTGTGTCGGATGATGTGTCTTTACGCCTCATTTTGTTCTCCAACGTTTAGAGACCTCAAAAACTTACGCACGCTTTCTTTCTATTGATTTCATTGCAGCATTCAACACAATAGTCACTT
>CM065728.1:73551401-73553901 GCA_033310375.1 Conus canariensis | reverse complement strand
ATGAAATCACAACCATCTTCAAATATAGGACCTTCCCGTAGCTGACACACATTTCAAGGTCTTTGCACTCACTCGTGACCCTATCTTTGCGCCAGGTGGTTTCCCCAAAATAGTCCCGTCCCATTGATTTTCATCTGCCCGCTGGGAACCACCTGGCTTGTAGCTTGATGGCCGTATGAAAGAAAATGAGGAGAATCAACTTTCAGACACAAGAAAGATTCTCAAAGTAATCTAACTGCGACAGTCTATAAATACTCGACTCCCTAAGCAAGGCCTCGACGCATTAATTTTTGGTGTGCAACCTGCGGCGAGACATGGATGCGATCAAAGACAATGGCATTGATTTACATGTCCACCTTGAACTTTCCGAAGCCAGCGCCACCTCCCGGAGCGACGAACAGATGGTTTGTTGCCTTTGTTTTCCTCTGTTACTTCATGGCTACACGCACGCACGCATGCACGCACAGAGACGCACAAAGAGAGAGAGAGAGAGAGAAAGACATACAGACAGACAGACAGACAGAGACAGAGAGACAGACAGACAGACAGACAGAGGTGTGTGTGTGTGTGTGTGTGTGTGTGTGTGTGTGTGGTGTGTGTGTGTGTGTGTGGTGTGGAGAGAGAGAGAGAGAGAGAGAGAGAGAATGAGAGAGGGAGAGAAAAAGAGCGAGCGAGCGAGAGAGAGAGAGAGAGAGAGAGAGAGAGAGAGAGAGAGACGTGTGTGAGAGATGTGTGTGTGTGTGTGTGTGTGTGTGTGTGTGTGTGTGTGTGTGTGTGTGTGGGAGAGAGAGAGAGAGAGAGAGAGACAGACAGACAGACAGACAGACAGACAGACAGACAGAGACAGAGACAGAGAAACAGAGAGAGAGACTTGCAGGACATTCTTGGGACAGCTATTCAGCAAACCTCTTCAATGAACCCTCCCCTTCCCTCCTCCCCCAGCCCGCCCATCCCCACCCCACCCCCTGTTCCTCACCTCATACCAGTGTCTGGCCTTAAACCCCTTACACTCTACGAGGGCCCGGTCGCGTTCAGACTATTTATTACCTTTTCTTTGCTGGTTGGATTCCAATGTGCATTTTTCCCCTTCACTTTCCCTCCTGTCAGCCAGTTCTTAAGAGATCAACTCTAACTCTCCACACTTCAGACTAAACAGCGGGACTTGCGAACCAGTGTGAGAGGTCAGTGAAGTGCGGTAGTGGGTGTCTTGAGAAGCAATATGAAAACAGGGAAGATGATGTGGTACTTTGCGTGACAGTGTAGGACAATGAGGTCGACACGGCTGTACACACACACGCGCGCACAACACACACACACACACACACACACACACACACACACACACACACACACACGTCATACGCATACACACACACACACACACACACACACACACACACACACACACACACACACACACACACACTGCCTGATACGTCCCTCCTACATGGTAACCATGTAAAAGCACAAAAACGAAAACAAAACAAAAAGTAAAGAGAGTCTACATAATGCAAAACAGTATCAATGAATAATAACACCGAACACACGCCTATAGATTTATAACGTGACTCAAGAGAATCACCCAAGCGTTTCGAATGGAAATCGCCATTGTTACGATGGGATATACGTCACCGTTTCTTTATGAATGATAAGAATCATCATTGGTTCCATGCATAAGAATCACCTTACATTGTGATGGATAGAAACCATCATTTTCTCATGAGGATAACAATCATCATTGATTATAAAAGGTGAGAATTCTTAGGGAATTATCATTTATTATCCATTATTATTATTATTTTATCCAGAGAAGACAAGACACGTCATGTGCTGGAGAGGCTGGACGACATAGTTGCCTCATCCAGAATGAAGTTCAAGCCAAAGAAATCACGGAGTCTCTCACTGAGGAAAGGAAAAGTGGCCGGATCTGTGGTCTTCAGTGTTGCCAACCAGGCCATTCCAACAGTCACAGAAGAACCAGTCAAGAGCCTTGGAAGATGGTATGATGATACGCTGAAAGACACACAAAGAGCAAAAGAAACCAAGCAGATGGCGGAGGAAGGTTTGGAGAGCATTGACCAGTGTGGGCTCCCTGGCAAATACAAGGTCTGGTGTCTGCAGTTCATGCTGATACCAAAGCTCCTATGGCCTCTGATGATATACGACATCTGCATCAGCATAGTGGAGGCAATGGAAGCCAAAATCAACAAGTTCACAAGGAAATGGCTTGGTGTCCCACCCTGTCTGACTGACATAGCGCTGTACTGTCGCCAAGCAAAGCTGAAACTACCACTGAAATCCATCCTGGAGGAATACAAAGCAGGGAAGATCAGACTTCAAAGCATGCTGGAGGACTCAGGAGACGAGGTGGTAGAAGCAATCAAGCCCCAGCTGAAGACAGGCAGAAAATGGAAAGTTCAAGAGGCGATGGATTCTGCAAAAGAAAGTCTCAAGATCAGAGAAATAACAGGACACACACAGACCAACAGACAAGGACTGG
>CM065728.1:73543901-73546401 GCA_033310375.1 Conus canariensis | reverse complement strand
AAAAATCCATGGGTCCTGATAACATACCCGCATTTCTTCTCAAACTCGCTCTACCTTACATTGTTGAGTCTCTTACATACATATATAATTTATCCATTGAAACTAATGTTTTCCCTCAGGCGTTCAAAAACGCCAAAGTGATCCCCCTTCCAAAATCAAATGATCTGTCGGATCCAAATAATTTCAGACCTATATCCTTACTTTCGATTCTATCCAAACCCCTTGAAAGACACATACACACACACGTATCTCAGTTCATGGAGAAAAACAAACTATTTCACCCACTCCAATCTGGATTCCGATCTAATCACTCCTGCCACACAGCATTATCACGAATGTGTGACACATGGCTTTCAAATATGAACCAATCACAAATGACAGGGGTTGTCTTTCTTGACTTCAAAAAGGCGTTTGATCTTGTTGATCATTCCATTCTTCTAAAGAAACTATCTGTCTACTTGAACCATACCCCGACAATCTTATTATTCCAATCATACTTGAACGATAGGACTCAGTATGTGGTGCTTAATGGCAAAACTTCCGCTTCAGACTTTTTCAGACATGGAGTCCCACAGGGCTCTGTACTAGGCCACCTACTATTCTGCATCTTCATCAATGATTTACCATTGTCCGTATCAGATGAAAAGGTCACGACAGATTTATTTGCTGATGACTCGTCACTCCAAACGAATGGTAGTGATCTACAGACAATAGAAACTTCTCTCCAGGAAAGTCTAAACGACGTGTCAGACTGGTGTCATTCAAACTCAATGGTCATACACCCAGCCAAAACCAAATCTATGATTATAGCTACCCGCCAAAAACACCAGTTGACTCCTCTTTGCCTAAAACTTCAGTTGAATGGCACTTCTATCGAGCAGGTAGACGAGCATCGTGTTTTAGGGTTGACGATAGATAAAGAATTGAAATGGCAATCTCATCTCAATAACGTATGCAAGGTAGTCTCAAAACACCTTTTCCTGTTATCTCAATTAAAGCGCTACGTCAACAGTAATGTGCTTAAACTTTTCTTCAATGCACACATAATGTCACGTATCAATTACGCCTCAACAGTGTGGGACGGCAGTAGTGACGTCCACCAAAAAAGGCTGAAATCTCTCCATAGACGTGCAGCAAAGCTACTCCATCCAGCTGTATCTCTAACAACAGACGAAAAACTAAAAGCGCTGAACATACTTCCTCTGAATAGGCAATTGGAATTCAACAAGGCATCATTTATGTTTACAATCTTGACAGATACTATGCCATGTTATATCAATGCCCTTCTTACAAGATCGAACAGCTTTTCTGGCTCGACGAAATTCCTTCTTCCCTACCCACGCATTGATCTATACAAAACAAGCCTAGCTTACTCTGGACCATATGTCTGGAACTCACTTCCACCGAATCTACAAGACATGAATACTTTAAAACTTTTCAAGGAACATTTGCATAAACATTTTATGTCTCAGTAATTAAATTATTCAATTACAATGATTAGCGCCCATTCGCAAAGTCTTCTGTGAACCATACTTTGAATAAATCGTCTAAACATAAAACCTACTCCGTTAAAATCGCTCATCCCCACTCCCACTCTGTCTACCATCCCTTTTCTCCTCCCCCTACCTACCATTCTCTCTTCCCCACCCTCCTCTGACCTCTCTCTCTCTCTCTGTAGTTTTGTTTGTTTGTAAGTTTCCTTCTGTTTTACCATCCCCCATCTCATTAGTGCTTTTATGAATTGTTTGCTTATCATTGTAGAATTAGATTACCATGTTGCTATGTTGAATTGTCAGTATGAATGATATGTGCTGAAATAATGTATGCATGACAAGGACAGATTGTAAGACTAGGCTTTGGCCTAAAATCTCCATCCTTGTGTATTAAAGATCAATCAATCAATCAATCAATCAATCAATCAATCAATCAATCTCTCTCTCTCTCTCTCTTCTCTCTCTCTCTCTCTCTCTCTTTTCTCTCTGTACCATGATAGTTTTCATGGTTCTTTTAAAACATGAAATTTTATCTGTTCCAAGACAAGGTCGCAATGGCTGCATTACCATGACTAGGTTCCAGAAAGAAAAAAAAAAAAAACACCGCGTAACATAAAACCCAGCGTGCGTTACAGGGTACCTAACATGGCAGGAAAATGTGCCAGGAATCAGGGCAACGGATGGCAGGGAAGATGAAGGACGAATAGTGCCAGAGTCAATACCTAACAGGGTGGGGCTCGGTCTGTGGTAGCACAACACGGAAAAACAAGCAGAAAGCCACTACACTAACGAAATCCACTTTCAATCGTTAGAGGGATGCCAAGAACTGGCTGAAGGCTACGGAAATAGACCGAGAAGGATTCACTGTTTACGGCTATATTGAGCCGTCTGACTTTGGAATTGGTGGTCGAAGAGTTTTTCAAATGTCATCTTCACATTCTCATATCTTACTTGCAGCGTTTTGCCATGTTAACGATGTCGGGTTTCATCTTTGCGAGGAAAAAAAA